>JAVDPK010002705.1:49140-61919 GCA_034780415.1 Cichlasoma orientale | reverse complement strand
ACACACACACACACACACACACACACACACACACACACACACACACACACACACACACACACACACACACAGTCTCTCATCTTTCTATCACACAGTACACTGTAATGAGTTAATATCACACATTTTGATATTAATGTTTCATCTTTTAAATCCGCTTTGTTTTTAAGACAAGGGGAAGGAAGCCAAGCCAGAAGACATGTCAGTTTTCACAGCGTCTGATGATGGCACAGTGAAGCTCTGGAAACCCTTACAGGTCTGTCAGTCAGGATAAAAATCCTTAATTTTTACAATGCTCTCCTCCTCCAGTTTTATTTTCTCACTCACTGGGTGTGTATGTTTATGTCCAGGTGGAGCACTTCAGCACCTTCCAGGGTCACAGCGGTGCGATTCAAGGAGTCATTTGCAAGCAGAGAGTCCCACAGTTCCTCACTGTTTCTGAAGACCGCTCACTGCGATGCTGGACGTGGACAGCAGGTAAAAATGGGATTCTCACTCCTGAAGAGTATGTTGTGTATCAGGTAGCTGGTTTCAATTCAGCAGTGATTTTTTTTTTTCTTTCCCCCCCGCTGTAAAAGTTTTTCTGCTGTTTAGTTAAAATGTACAGCTCTTATATAGTACATAATAATATCAGTGATAATACAAATGGTAAAAGTATGTCTAATGATATTTCCCAGTACCAATTAAAATTGTGCAAGATTAGTCATTTAAAATGTCTTTCAAACGGCTTACAGCAATATTATAGTGCACCTGTAATTTTGTAATTAAAGAAAAATAAACTTATAAATACTGTTGTGAGCGTACATACATCTTCTGGTGCTCAGCCCGGTCACATGATCAGTGATGCTCCTGGGATCACCGGGTGTTTCAGCATCAGACACCCTCCTCTAAGTGACCCCAGCAGGGGTGATCAGACCCCAGTGTGTGTCGCTGCTACTTTGGTGATATAAATACTAAATGGGGAGTTAAATGAAAGTGCAGATAATTCATAACGATTATAAATGTTGACAAAAGTGAATGAAGAAATAGTAATTTCTTTATATCCTAAAACTGTATAGTTTTAGGATTGTACTTATAAACCTTTAAGGTTATTACACTGTGATTCAGTTTTATAATACAGCTTTTCTCATAAAAATTGACTGTGTTTTGTCTTTTCTCCACAGAGAGTCCTTCAAACCTGGAGGGCTCTGTCACGGCTCTGCACTTCTGTCAGAAAGATGACGTGCTCCTCGCCGGGTATGAATCCGGTCTGCTCGAGCTGTGGCAAAACAACACGGTGGTTGGCCACAAGCAGGTGAAGAAATGCAGAAAGAGAAATTGTTTGTTTCTGTGTTTGTTTGTTTAACTCTTTTTGTGTGTTTGTGCTGACCGTGACATGCATCTTTGTGTTGTATGTGTCAGGTATCAGAAGAGCCCATCGTAGCGGTCTGCTCCATGCCCGATAGTCAGATCGCTGTGGCGTTTATGAACAATACTGTTGTTGAAGTTTGGAAGCTGGTGTGGAATAAACAACACAAGGCAGCAAGGTAAACTTGAGGCGACTTAAGAGTTAACATAAGATACCCAAGCACTGCCTTCTTTATTAGTTGGCTATTAAAATTAGTGACAGAAGCTAATTGTGCCTGGTTTGATGCTTAGTAAAGATCGTATGAACATCTCAGCTCTGTGGTAAACTCACATGTTAAAACTGTTCTGTGTTGAATACGATGCTGATGCTGAGCTTCAGAGCATCAACAGTGTCGGGAGATGTCAAATGACCTGTAATAAGTTTCAGTTTTCACACTAACAAGTTCTTCTTTAATCTTTGTCTCGGTTGCTTCCAGCCTGGTGAAGGTAACCAAATACAAAGTCGAACAACCAATGGTGCGCCTCTTCTACTCTGCTGCCCTGATTGGGGTGGCCAGAACTGGAGAAATATTTGCTGTGGAAAAGATAACCGAAGAGCTCAACTGGTACTTTACAGTCACTGGGTACCACGCTTTTCATCCTTTTGTTTTTAATCAGCCTTTCCTCCATCTTGAATCTATATAGAACTGTATAGAAGTTTTGCCAGTGTTTTATAAAGGCACCCACCATTGTAACAGTCTATATATGTGACAGAAAAGAGTAGATAAAGTATAATATGCTCCTTTTTAAATGAATGACCTGTTTGTTGCGGAAGTGACTAAGCAGGTCTCCTGCAGCACATAATGGGTCTCAGGGAGTTTTTGTTTTGTTCTTGAAGTATCTTCAATTAAACAAACTTGAAAAAAATCATAGTTCTGATATGCTGAAGTTATATAATAGAAAATTAAACTGTGGAGATCTCAAATTAAAATGCTTATTGTTGATATTTAAATTCCTTTTTTAAATAACTCTGAATGTGGCTTGTCTCTCGTTATCAGGTGGGTCCATGAAGTTCAAATTCTTGGGGTCGTCCACAATGATGCGAAAAGCGTGTGGCTGATGGGCGAATCAAACGGAGGAGTTCGCATCGGTTTCCTTGTGAGTTTACTAACCAACATTAAGTAAGGTTGAAAAAAATGTAAGGTAACTAAAAATATGGAGAGTATAAATATGTCAGATTTAAGCATGAAAACGAAGCACTGTTCATATGTTAAATCTGAAAACAGAATTACTCCCATAGTTCCTTTATTATAGTGATTCTTATGTCAAAGCAAAAGTTTACATTTTATTTTCAGTTCCTTTTGTCTATTCGAGCATGTTCCTCATCTAAAATGCAAACTGACGCTCCTTTCAAGAAGGAAACGGTCCCCTTCCTTCCTCCGGACCTGCTCAGTTCTTATTGAAAACAACTGACTGCTGGCAGGTGTCACCTCCCATGTGAAAAGTCCAAACTTAGTTGAGATTTAGCTGACAGTGGTGTCCTCTTACTTTTCAGTTCAGCATGGGTCTCGAAACATCCCTCGATTCAGGTTTCTGCGAAATTAGCATAAATGGCGACGAGCAGGAGGAGGAGAATAACAAGAGAAGCCCGATAACATCTGTGATATTGGACAAAGGTAAACCCCAGACCTGGAAGTAAAAGATTTTTAGCTCAGTTAATTTGTGGGTTATACTCATGCTAATTCGACTAAGTAGCGACAACATAGACTTTACTGCAGCATATGACTACAAATGACTGCCTGAGTTTTGCACCTTTGCTTTAAAAACGATGGGCGACATGATGCAGGGGATATTAAAACAGTTAAACGGGATTCCAGCACTTTGTCTTGCTTACTGCTGGCTAAGTTACAATGTTTCAGTCTATCCGCCATTCATCAGGTATCTAGGTGACATCTCCACATTCCCATATCCTACATACACAGATTATGACAGAGTGATAGTTCTATAAATAAGGCCATATTTTATTTTATTGTATTGTATTGCCATTTTTATAGGTAAACAACATACTGCCGTCCACACACAGGCTGAATAAAAGTGCGATCTGTGTTCCACAGATTACTGGAATCAATACAGTAACATGAAGCAGAGTGAATGTCAAGATTCTGTCACACCTTCAGTATTGTGTCTGTTTCAGAGTTTGTGGTGTGTGGAGATGCGGAGGGCAATATGTGGTTCAATCGTCCTCCGGAGCTGTCGTCATGGAGCAACAGAAAGCCTGTAAGAGCTGCAAGAGTCAGCCGTAAAACCAAACGTGGGGTTAAAGCAGCTTTTTCTTTAGCAAGAAAACATCATTTTATTTGCTGTTTGTTTTTAACTTACGGTGGATTTTCAGACATAAAATAAGAAAATGCTTTTACAGTAGTGACTGTGTGGTCAGCATATGTCCAACTAATCACTGAGTCTGGCGCAGCTGGCTTTTTTTTTTTTCTGTGAAAGATTTTTATTTTCTTTATAGATTCCATACATACGGTACTCTTAATAAAAATCTCAAATAACTACAGGAGAAAAAAAAGCAGACATGTTTTTGGTAAAGCTGTATCATCAGGCCCTGACAGCAAAAAGACATCAAAAATAATTTTCTTCAGCTTTAGTAATGACTGTTTTGTTTTTTTTCTCCAGGCTCACAGTGACAGGATCAGTGCACTGAGACTCACCGACAGCACCATCATCTCAGCCTCTTATGACGGGACAGTGAAGCTGTGGGACAGAAACACTAAGAAACAGGTACATTACAAACTCCACTTTATTTATGTTTAAGTTGCAAATAAGACAAAGTTCCCAGGCTCTCTAGGCTTTCACATAGCCTCTTTATTTGACCATACAATGCACAGATCATCATGTTGGAAAAAAAATGCCACTTTCTTCTTGCTTCCTTTTTCTTCCTGCAGGTGGGTATGTTCGTGTGTGGAGGTCCTGTTCTGATTTTGGAGGTGAATCCACAAAGACCCACCGAGCTGGTCTGCAGTGACGGAGGGGGGAAGCTCTACTTCCTCTCCTGGAGAGAGTAATTCTCTCCGTTTTACCCTCTAAACTTCAGGAGTTCACGATATCTTGTAGTAAATCACAGCGCTAACCAAAGATGGCCTATGTTGACGTGTGCCTTTGATTTAGATGAAGGAGAAACTTGCAAATGTAACAAGAAAGGACAAAAAAAAATAAGTTGTCAAATGTTATCAGTTTAAGTTTGTGAAAGATTAGTGATCTTTTTACTTTAGGGTGAGTTTAAGGTTTTAAATTCAAGCAGAACAGGAAAATATGAAAGGAAAAATAAATATGTAACTCTTGAAGGGGAAAATTTGGTGCATATTTTATATGTATATTTATCAAGTGTTTACAGGATTTGCTGGCATTCCAGTGAATGTGAGAAAATTAACAGATATGTTTGTTTGGGAGTTTTTGATTTACACATAAACAGATTTTATTTTAATCACCATTTAATGGAAATGCTGGGAGAGACCCTGATTAGCTGTGGGAGGCCGTGTGCACAGGTCAGCATGTATAACCTTTGCAACTCTAACTGTACTGAACTGCTTCAGTGTTGGCAGCCGGCTATAATAAAGTGCAATAAAAATATGCTGAATAAGTAATACATCTGCACCCGGAGTTTTGTATTTCATTTCAAAGATTTATCTGTGCATTAATTAGAAATGCATATCTGCATGAAAATGAAAAGGTTTTGAATATTATTGATACATTTTAAAACACATCTTTGCTCATAGGCTGCATAAGCACAGTGCTTATATGCTGTATAAAAGAGTCCAAAAGTCCTTCTCTGTCAGTCAGCGGAGACGTGGTCCAGTTTCTGGTCAAAGAAAACAGTGACTTAAGTGCAGTGACCTTGAAGGGCACTGTAAAACACTAGGACCTGTTTTGCTAATAAATGTTAGGATAAAAAGGACATTAGCCTGTTCTGAAATAGCCAGTTCTTTTATTTTTGGTACTTTGATGATTTAATACCATTGGAATGGGGGTAACGGTGTGTATAAAGCGTGCTGTATCCCTCTACAGAAGTGTAGTCCTATTTTTGTACCCTAAGGCTGTCAAAAGGAGTTTTCGAGCTGGACTGACCACTCCCAGGTGAGTCAGAGACACGCTCTCAGCCGGACCGCAGGTCACAGGTAAAACAAAATAGATCCGCCAGTTTGAAACGTAAAGCTCAGATCTGTGGGTAGTATCAGCTCGTTTCTTTTCCTGCCATTTTTTTTTTTCAACAAAGAAGGGAGGATCCTGGCCTGCGCAGCTCACTGAGTGAAAACAGACGATCTGTTTCAACACGAAGGGCACACGAAGTCCTACTGAGGAGCGGGACTTTTATCTGCCAACCCCCGTGAACAAGCGGAATAAGTTCACTGTAACGGAGACACAGCAGCTGGCTTTAATGGTGCGTTTACGTTGGACAGCCGGACGGCGCCGGTAAAAACCTTAAAAAACAAATTAATGACAGAACTGTAACCTGCTGTCTGTTTGATAGGAGCGGTCCGGTAACCTTGGTTTGGCGCCGGATTGTGATGGAGGAGGGGGCTCTGTGAGTATAACTTTAGCGTTTTTAAGTTAGTTTTTTCTTCCTGAAGTCAGTGAATTGAAGTCAGTGTCCACATTCAGCACTTTACTGACTTTACCGCAATCTGTGCGTCTGCACAGACATGCACGACTATGCGGACAGCTGCTCATTCATTGGCTGTTATTAACAGTGTTAAGCGCACACAGAGCACTTTCAGGAGCGTCTGCGAAGTTACCGACTGACTTTGAGGTTTGTTTTTAGCGAGCACGGCCGCTTTAACTCACTAGGGGTGCTCTAGGGCGAAAATATTACAGGGGGCCCCTCATTCGCCCCATCAAAAGGGAAGGAAACCGAAATTTGAAAAATTATTACATTTTTTTTTTCAGTTACAAATCTCACGAAAAAAAAGATGTGTGTCACTGATACAGTATATGATTTTAAATATCCTTAGAAATATAAATCCATAGGTGTGCGGGGGGAGGCACCAAATAGATTTGAGGGTTCAGGGGCAGTGGCGCAAAAAGTGAGTATGCACTATATGCAGTGCATAGGGGTGCCGCACAAAGGGGGGGGGGGGGGGCGCCAAAGCGATGCGGGAAAATAATTTCGGCATTGTCTGTATTTAACAGATGTGCATATGATCAATAACAGAGGCACGGCGCTGATTAGGCAACCCTGTGCTCCTTCACCTCCCCTCCTCCTGTCGCCCCCCTTACACACACACACACACACACACACAAAATGCGCTCCAGCGTGCACTTTCGAGAACACGCTCAATCGCGACGGTTTTCATGTGAATCATGCTACCATCTACCTGTCGTCAGACCGGGGCACAAAACGGAAGAGGGGGAAGGATAGAAATGTTTATGTCCACCATGGCAACCGGGCAGAATGTTAATGTCAACCATGGCAACATTGTAGAATGTTCACGTCTAAAGTGGAAACGTGGCGGAATGTTCATTTTAATAGTGACAACGTGGTAGAATGTACACATCCAGCATGGCGGAATGTAATAATTACTGAGAAGTAAATCAGTGAGTCAAATACTTGAGATATGTAATTTGCAATTTTGGGATAATAACTCAAAATTTCGGCTTGGCTGTGCCTGGCTTTTTAGTGTGTAAATTTCTGAATACTATAAATATAATAAACACCCATCAAATTTTCACATCCAGATTTTAAATTCAAGCATGAAACTGGAGTGAAATAAAAATCATTATTAAGCATTTTAAAAAATATTTCCAATTTCTGTCCAGACAGCAGAGCTGTGATCAGTGAGGCAGTTTTAGGCCCTGTTTACACGACACCGTTTTGATGCGTTTCAGCTGCCCGTCTACACGGAACCATTTCAGAAACACTCTGCGTTTACACGAGAACACTTGAAACGATGAAAACGATGGAGTTCCCATTTCTTTTCATTTTCAAACTGTGTCGTGTAAACGGGGCCCTACACCACAGTTACATAATTTCATGGCAGTGTTTCTTTGAGATGCATTTTAGTGAAAAATGTCTCTTCTTCACTTCTCAATCAGCAGAAAGCATCGTTATTCAGTGGGATATTCAAGAAATCCTCCAAATCTACTGAACCATCTGCACAGGTAATGTTGCAGCATTAATATAACAACCCCTTTTACTAACTTACTTTAGCTAATTCATTAACTCAAGACAAAGAGAGTTTTTTGTCTTTAAATTTAGAGACAATTTACATTTTATAATAGCATACAATTAATTGGATACATTAATTGGATATTTCGTCCATGTTATTCACCCTTATGACACTAACTGGGTACTGTTCTGTTATTAAAATCTTGAGTATTAAATGCTAATATTTATTGTTGCAATTATGCCGATGATTTCCAGAGAAATAAAATCAGTTATTACTATTTCTGTTTTGAAGTTATACATTTATAAACCTATGAAACTATAAAAGTTAGAAAAACAACGAGTTAATAAGATTTTATGTTGACATTATCAGATAATTTATCAGCCAGCGGTGAGCTGTCAAAGAGCAATGACGGTCTGACGACACCACGGTGAACATGAGGGTTAAATCTAACCTGACTTTTACCCTTTAAATATCCTCAGGACACAAAGCAGTGTTTTATTGTCAATTTTTCAGGACAAAGGATTGTTTAAAGGAATGCTTAAAAAGACAGACAAATCTGCCAAAGAGGATCATCCACAGGTAAGAGGGAACGTTACAGTGTTGCACTTTTTTTTTTTTAAAAATTGTGACTGATATTAATCAAAAAGCTAACAATCCAATTAAACTGAAAAGAAAAATCTGATACAGCTTCCTTAGGATTTCCTGGAAAGTGAAATCTCAGGGATCGGGAAGCGATGAGTTATGTGAGAAAATTATTTCAGAAGAGATTCCAGCAAACCAAAAGTAGTTCTGCTTATGCTTGTGTGCAGAAGAAAATAATTATAGAAAAACGTGGACAAACATTGATGAACCAGTATTTTAAATGCCAAAAATATACTGTAACAGCATTTTTAAAACAGACAAATAAATTTAACCCTCATAGATCAAATGTTACACAGATGTCAAAGTCAAAAGACATCTTTATATAAAAGATAAAATAACATGAAGGTAAAATATTTATAAAGGTTTGTGGACTTTTTGAACTTTGTAAAAGAATTGGCTCTAACAGTAAGTAAATTAGAATAATTGATGAATCATGCAGTGTTTGGTTTGTTTTATGTTTTATTTTTTTCTCTATATTTGCAATTTAAAAAAAAGATCCAGAAGTTTGGATATTCATTACCATATAAAAGGAGCATTTTCCTGTCTTTCCTCCCTTTTGTCACTTTTCTTTTTGTTTTCTTGTTATTCACATTCTCCAAATATTAATAACAACATAATAAATGATTCAAGAGACTTTATGCAGAATCTTAACATATTTCAAGTACAAATAATCATTTAAATTACTGTACAGTGGGGAAAAAAAGCCCCCTCTGCTGATTATTTTCTTGATTAACTAACTGGTTTGCTCTGTCACATGCCAGTAAAACTGCAGCGGCTTGATTTGTCTGATTAGCACTTCATACCCCTAATATTAATATACGATTATGTAATACAAAAAAAACCACTCCAAACTGTATTCATGAATTGAATTGATTGGATGTTAATTGTAACTTGAATAACCAAAGGTAAAAAGAGACCACTTTATCACCATAGATGAATATAGTGGGAAGGAGCATCCTTTTCAGAGAATTATGAAATAGCTGTGTTGAAACATTTACGGATGATTTTTCTAGTACCGTCCTGTAAAAGAAGCCCAGAGTGCTTCTTTAGTGATCTACAGTAATGTTGGTGATTTTGACCTACAGTGGCTGTGCTGCGCGTGACTCACTGAGTGGACAGGTTTTGTTCCTGTGTGTGTTTGAATGAGCGAAAACCTGCATGCATCAGCCGTTTGGAATAAAAGTGCTGGCAAATGTTTGGAGCACTAAATCTCTGCTTGTCCCTCTGACTGCTGCACCAGTTTGATGGACAACTCACTCCTCCTAATTTCACCTGCGCTGACATGAATATTAAGTGGTCAAGAGCTTTTGCTTCTCTTTTAGGAGGATTTGTCCACATCCAGTAAGATCTCAGGCAGCAACGACAATCTGTCCGTGAACAGCAACACTAAGCTGCTACCCCTATCTGCAGCAACCAGTTTGAAGATCAGCTTTAACACTGTAAGCAGCTAGAAATAAAAAAATATATACAAAATCATTCTTCACAGTGATTCTTTCTCAGATAACACGCAGAGTGAAATCCGTGCCAAACACCAATCATAAAATAGAGGTTTGAGTGATTTAGTGATTTGTTGCAGAGCTCCAATCTGGGGACATTGCCCGTATGACTTTAAAGATGAATTATTTTAGATGTAATTTAAAACAAGCACTCCCTTTAAAATTAAAATTCATTGTTAATTTAGTAGATTTTTCTTAATAGGTGGTGCCAATATCCCGTCCCTGGCTAGATGGTTGTTTTCAAGTTAAAAACGGCTCTAATTTTATCAGGCAGGATGAAACCAATTAAAACACCATTCTCATGTGTCACTCCACAGACTGCATATACATTATAGGTACTTCTTTGCTCACAGACTTTGTTGATTTCTGTCTCCTCTGTACAGAATGAAAAGGAGGCAGGCTCAGATGATGAAGCTGCAGCTGTGAACAGTGAGAAGTCGTCAGGCCACAAGCAGGTACTGCGATAGATATTTGTTCCCGTTTAAAGTAAAATGATTGGTATTTAAGACTGACTGTCAGACTGACAGCTGGCAGTAGCTCAACAGTGACAAACTGGGGAACCCCAAATTTCTAGGCAAAGAGGCAGTCTATTTATAGTAACATCAGTTCTAGGATGCAGCCTTATTGATTAGCCTGTGACGAAAACTTCTGATTCGCTGAGAATGTGTATCGTGTTGGTCAGGGATGACTCATAACCATAAATAGTACAGACTATGACTCATCATTGAGAAATATTAAAGCCGCACCTACTGCTAAGCAATATTGCTTAAATGTAAACAGCATGGTTGCATTATGATTATATTGATGTTATACATAATGTATTGATATCAGCAGAGGTGGCAAAAGTAAATGGTAAATGGACTGGTTCTTATATAGTACTGTACTTTCCTACTCTACATGAGCGCCCATTCATACAAGTACTTCATACAGGTACTTCGTACCTAACATTCACACACAGAATAGCGCTCTGATGAACGCATCGGGTGCGACTCTGGATTCATCCTGCTCAAGGATATTTTGCCATGACTGGAGCAGCCAGGGATCAAACCGCCAACTTTCCAATTAGTAGATGACCTGCTCTGCCTCCTGAGGCGCAGCTCCCCAAAAAGTACAGACATTCTTTGGTGAAGTAGAAATACAGATACTTGTGTTGAAGGACATTTCATTTCAAGGCCCCATCTTATCTTAAAGACCTCCTTCAATGCACATATTAAACAAATATGTAGGACTGTTTTCTTGCGTTTGTGCAGTATTTCTAAAATTAGAAACATCCTGTCTCACGCATTTATTACTTCTAGGTTGGACTATTGTAATTCATTATTTTCAGATTGTCCTAAAAGCTCCAGCTGATCCAAAATGCTGCAGCTAGAGTACTGACGGGGACTAGAAAGAGAGCGCAGATTGCTCCCATATTGGCTTCTGAACTCACAATAAACTCTATTGTGAGCTCGAGTAGGTTTTCTTTGTGTACAGACTGTGATCAGCTGACCTGTGCTGCTGCTGCTCCTGTTTACTGCTGTTTGTGGTTGAGCTGAATTCAACAAATGTAGGCAAATGTTCCACAAACTGTCTTAGCTGATTTCTCCTACACCGACTGTATACTGTTTCTAGACAGATGGAATTTAGTGAATGAATCTAAGCATCATCAGCTTAAATTCAAACTCATTTCTGCTACACTTGATGTAACCACAGCTGCTGTGTCAGTCCAATATAATGCTTGACTGTAAATGAACCACAGCACAGCAAGCTAACCTATTTATCCTGCACTAAACTGTATTTTCATGCAACCTTTGAATAACACAGTCCTTACCTTTAAATATAACCTATCGTCTTCCTCTCCTGGTCTGTCTTTCTTAAATCTTTCTCCATCTCTGAGTGAAGTTATCTCACACTCTTTTCTCTCCCTGGGAAATGCAGCAGCTGTGCCTTTATCCATCAGACATGCTGTGCAGCAAACTGCACACAAACAGTTTTTGTGTGTTTGCTGGTATTTGTTGAGCTGTTAGAAACATTGCATTTTAAATTACCTGCCACTTTAAAAAAAATCACAACCTTTAAGCTCACTCCTGTTCTGTAGCAGTAAGATGTCGGCTGAAGGGTTTTCTATTATGGAATCGGACTGTAATGTCATCCTGACTTCTAAATTTATTTTTTATTTTCATTAATCGTGGGAGAATATCCCCATCCGTGATGAGTCTTGTTTGGTGCAAAAGAGGGAAGTCTGTGGTTTGTGTTTCTGACAAGTAGTATTTCCCACAGTCAGTCCTGTTTCATTTGTCATGGCTGGACTTGCTGAGCTCTTCTGATGTTAACTCTTTAAATTAAATGTTGCAGAGGCAAAGCGTTTTGAATATCTGTAATCAGTCTGTCTTGCAGACTCAGTGTTCACAAACCAGGGAAAGAAAACAGGCGTCCATTTTTGTGCCTTTATTTACAAAATAACTCTAGAAAAAATAAATAAAGGACAAGGATGCCGGTGTAGCTCACTGGGTTGAGTAGGCGACCCATATGCCGTAAGGTATATTTTCTAGTTTCCTATGAAAACTAGAAAATATTTTGATCTAACAGAGCACAAAATCCACTAAGAAAAAATAATCTACTTCCTTGGGCAACAATTCACTGAAGACTTGTACTAGAAACAAGTGACTCATTTAGCTGTCTTCTGAATCACATCCAAATGTGTCTTGTGACTGTGAAAAGTAGGTTTCTCTTTCTCCCTCTCTGAATGCTGTCAGAACTGATTCCTTTCTACCATCCACCATGATGGGCTGATAGTGCCTGTGGTGATGTTTGTTCCTTTTTAGCAGTAAAAATGTTCTTCACACATCAGGGACGAAGGCAGTGGTATATATGATAAAACTACTTATCCCACAGACTTTGCAGTCTACAAAGAGTGCAGGTGTGAGGTGTATTTTTTCTTTTTGATTCCGTGATTTCAGTACAAGATGAAAATCCACCCTTAGTTTATTTTAGGGCTAATATTTATTGTCCTCGTGTTCAGACAGACACTGAAGATCCAGAGTCAGTCAAGGAGAATGAGAGAAAAGTGGAAGAGAAACCAAAACTGGCCAGTCTATTTATTGCATCTCCCATGAGTCGTCATTCTCACACACACACACACACACACACACACACACACACACACACACAC
>JAVDPK010002705.1:14258-49029 GCA_034780415.1 Cichlasoma orientale | reverse complement strand
TGTGTGTGTGTGTGTGTGTGTGTCCTTTTCAGGTCGAAAGTAAGATGAACCAGTATGAAAGAAGGGAAAGGAGTGCAGCTATCCTGGTCCCATCCAGACAAACTCAAGAGGTTTGCATGCAGTCTAACTCCACTGTGGCGTGTGGCCTTTGCGGGACTGTTTTAACTTCTGCTCTGGTTGTTTTTTCTTTTTCTTTTTTTTTTGTTGTGCAGGAGGTGAAGGGGACGTCCTCACACGAGGAAGTAAAGCCAAAAAGAACTGAGGATAATAAGGTATGGTTTGTATTTCTCAGGTTTACAAAATGATGTATTAGCTGTTTGTATTTACCTGTTGTTCACAATTTTCTGATGTTTGAAGGATACCTGTTACAATACAGATTAGATCATTGTAATGGCTTTTAAAGAATCAAAATGCCCTGCTTTGTATAAATAGAAAGGCATTATTTAGCATTACCTGGGTGTTTCACATGTTCATTGTCAGCTTTGGAACCAGTATTTCTTTTTCGTCCTGTGCAGGATGACAAAGACATGACCTCCAGAGAGAAGAAAGGAAAACCTGCAGAATCTCCTGCAGTTCCTGCTCCACCGTCAGAGGTGAGCTACCTGTGTTTAGGGAATAGTTGATATGATGGAAAGTTCTCCTTGACATCTTGACAAAAAAGATAAAAACTTACATGAAATTAGTCAGAAATTTCTTTAACTTAAAAGTCTATTTTAATTCCATCCGCTGAAGAACTGAAGTTTCTCCTTAGGTTTTACTATATGAGCAAACAAACAGGATTTTGTGACATTAAAAAAAAACCTAATCGGGGTGCGATATAACTGTCGAATGTCGTTCTAATAGTTTGGCTAACCTGATTCATAATATCATCATCTGTCATTTCAGTACATTCATGCAGAATGCAAGAAAAAAATTGTAATTAACTTTAATTTGCTGCAGCGCCTGTTCGGTGATGAGGGTGTAAAAGATGAATCTGCCGCAGCCAGAGATGAGGAGGATGAGAAGAATCCTGCAGAGGGCAAAACAGTAAGATTGTCATGTCGTTATTGTGGACTCACTGCTAATCCTAGTTTTCTGGGTTGTGTTTTTTTTTTTTTTTTCGTCTTACATGTGAGCAATTAAGAAAAGAAAACCCGACTGCATATTGATTAATGTTATTGAACAAAACAATACATATCTAGGTAGATGGACTGACTTAAATAGAATGATGTGAAAACAGATCTGAAGTATTTGTGGTGGCTCATCCTGCCAGGGTCTAACCTTTCTAGTTATTGCTTCCTTCTTATCAAACGTTTCATGTCAAAGCCAGACATGCAAATGTGTACATGTGACACCTCGTGGTTATTATTACTCGCATGGAGTTTTAAACCCTTCACTACAGTGTTGCATGTTTGTTTTCCATGGATGGTAAAATACGGTTTCATGGTCCGTTAGACATTATGTGCAGTGACGTGCGGTGAGGCACCGACTCGTCTGGAGTCGGATGTTCACATGTGTGAACCCAAAATAGAAGCTTTTATTTCAATCAACAATGATGGCAAGAAAAAAAAAATTTAATGTAAGGTCAAACTATTTTTGGGGGGGGTGGGGGGTCCTCTCTTTTTAAATAAATAAAAAAAAAAATCTTACCTATCTTACCTTTATTTGAAGATGAAATCCATGCACCTATCCTTCTCAGCACTGCTGCTGGGACAGCACTGTTGCAGCACTGCCTCCTATCAGTGCGGCACGGTACTTTCTGCCTCACTCTGTGTATTTTCACCGTGCATTTATGACCGATCACAAAGAATAAACATGTCACACATTCATTCAATATATTAGACAGACTGTGGAACATCAGCATGTGTAGCACATCTGTAATCAAACGTGTATTTTGGCGATATAAAGAGAGACAGTAATGTGCATCCACCAACCGCCTGCTTCATTTATTGAATGCGACACAGCGCCCCCAGAGGTGAGCCAGAGCACTGCACTGGCTCACCACGCAGTTGATATTTCACCTTTCTGAAACAAGGTTACAAGGTCTTTCACAGATTTTACATAAAAATAGTAGAGTGAAAAACAACAAATGAATAAAAATTTAAGAAGACATTATAAAACATCTTATAAAGCCGGTCTATACAGGCGGGTTTTTAATTAATTTTTTTTTTAATTGAAGAACTGACTATACTGATTTAGGAGGTGCAAAATAGTAAAAATGTCTTTTTTTTTAATTTTATTTGATACTCATCAGGAAAATAATGGTCAAGTTAAAGGTTATTGGCAATCAAAAACAAAGTTTAGTGTGTTTTTGATGGCTTAATTAGCATAAAACACTATCTCAACTTCATTAAAATTTTGCTGCTCTGCACTTTAATGTCACAAAAATATGATTTTGTGAGGGTGTTTTTGGTACATAACTATTTGTGACTGGCTAAATATGTGATAGAATTCATTAACGTTGATAAATGTTATAGTGTACATTCATTACCAGATGGTTATTTTGGTGTTTTTGTTATTTACTTCAGGCTGCATCTGATGATGAAAGGCTGAATGAAGATGAAGTGTCTGCATCCAAAAAGGAAAAGAATGAAGAGGAGGGCAAGGAAAAAACAGAGGTCTACCTTCTGCTCATCTTTTTTTGTTTAAGTCAGCGATCAACATTTATTCACGTTACAATAATCAGTGCAGAAGGAACATTTCAGTATTTGACCTTCATACTAATACAAAGGTACTAAGATTTGTTTGTTTTGTTTTGTCTTTTTTAGACCAAAGTCAAGAAAAAAAAGAAGCACAACCCTTTCATGCCTGGAGTCAAGGTAACATTCAAATATGCAACGTGTACAAATATATACACACACACACGGTACAACAGTACCAACTAACATCACATAGGCTTCCAGATAAGTTTTATTTTAATTTTACAAATGCTTTAACAGTGTCTGTGTTTATTCATTTCAGGCCAGAGTTGTACAGAGGCGTGCTCAGGAAGAAACACTCAAAGCTGCAGAGGTAGACAAAATATAATAATCCAGAAGCTAGCTAGCTAGCTAGCTTTCTTTCTTTCTTTCTTTTTTCCTTCCTTCCTTCTCCCTCACACATCAAACCCAGTCTGTGTCACTGTATGCATCCACTGCACTGGCACTTGCTGTATTAATCATTGTGGTTCAGGATTACAAAAGGCCTTTTTTTGTCACATGATGCTTTCCTCCTCCACCCTGAAAACAACCTCAGTCTTGCAGTCTTGTCAGGCAGTACTTGTCTCCAGGGAATACACTCCCAGCAGACTCTGTTTAATTTGCATGTGTTTTGTTTTTTCCCCTTTTCACTGCTGACATGAAACCCATACACAATCACCACACAGCGTTTGTGCATGTCTGTACCATGGAAGATGAGAAGAGATCAGGCTACAATGTGCTAAGACTTTTTTCTCTGCTTCCTTTTTCCTCTGCTCATGGAAGTCTTCAGTCCTTTAACTTCTGCAAAAACAGCAGAAATAAGTAACTATACCCTTTCACCAAAACTTCCTCCTCTTTATAAATGCAAAAGCCATGTAAAAAGTGAAACTGAGGAAGTGTGTTGCATGATAACATCATATGTTCAAGCACTTTGTGCACTTTTTTTCACTGTTATAAACCGTTTTCACACAAGTCCAGACAATTTCGTGAGAATCGAGTTCAGACAGTGTCTGAAGTCTGAAGGCAATAATTGTCTGCTGTATGTCTCATGGGCTCAATCGAACATTAAACAGGCTTTTTTTTAAGCTGGCAGGTTTTAAGACCATTTGTCTTATACGTTGCATATGTGTTCTCTTATACAGCTTTTTGTGGGAATCAATGTGTGAAAACAACTATACACTAAAGCTTTGCTGCCCAAACTTTTGTCTAAAGAAGAAAAAAGTCATTAATATTGTAGTTTTCATATGTAATTTTAATCTTTAATATTTCTGTCATCTTAGAATGAAGGTGCAAACAAATCCTTGTTTGACCAGCTGGAGGACTATCGTATTGGCCCTGTACAGGCTGAAGATAGTGATGTAAGTTTTAGAAGCAAGATGTTCGCATTTTAATACAGTCTTGTGCTTCATTACTTGGAAATCAAACATAAACGTGGAACCTAATGCTGTATTTCAGGATGTGGATCTCATGGAATGGTGGGAAACAGTGGAGCGTAAGTTGAAAAACAATTTTTTTATTTTCACTTTGTGTGCTTTTATTTATTTATTTTTTAAAGAGCTTAATTTTTTTTTTTTTTTTTTTGCTTAATTTTGAACAGCTTACACTGTTGAAAACATACATGGACACCCCCTGCTTTGATACTTGACTGCCCCTAGTTTCATGTGCACAAACAACAAAGAAAATAGAAGTTTCTTTTGGAAAGGAGTAACACACACACTGCAGATCAGTTCTTGTTGCTGAGCATCAGAAGCTAACTTTGCTCTTGTTCTTGTGACTAAATGGTGCCAAATGCCTGCAGCCAGGCTTTAAAATCTGGTAGAAAATCTTCTCATAACAGTGGATGCTGTTTCCCAGTGGGTTAATTTCACATGTGTAATAGCTTTACATCCACATATTTTTGAGTTTGTAAGCCACACAAAAGATATTAAGAATATAAAGATATAAAGAATGATAACTCATTCTATATTGCTTTTTTCAGAATGGAAAGACACGCCTCAACATGAAGACATGACAGAAAAAGAAGAGGCCAAGTAAGTGAATGTTTTAATAGATGTTCCTTTTTTTACTAAATTTTGCTTTTGTCTCTGTTCACGTCTTTTTCCCCCCTCATGTTTCTATCAGTGTAGTTAGTATATTGCTTGATATGCACCAATTTAGGGAGGCAGCACATGATTGAGAGTCATGCAGGAAAATGTGTTTGGGTTGGGTTGGATGAGATTTGCCCAGAGTTCCAGAAGGCTCTGGATGTTGTAGGGCTGCCTTGGTTGACACGCCTCATGCCATCGGAGAACACTTGTATTAAATCTTTTGAGATATTTGCATAAATATCCACTATTGGACTTTGCAGAAGCTCTTACTCAGAAACAACTAATTATCTTTCAGTTATGGGTTTCCTGTTGGATGATGTTTTGCAGGAGAAAAGTTATTTCCAAAGAAAGAAGTTTACTAAAAAAAAAAATTATCAAAAAAATAAATAAATCAGTATGATTGTTTGTGCTCTGTGGAACAAAATATTCTGCTGGCCTCAAAATCACGAAGTAAAAATCCCAAGATTTGGTTAATTAATACCCATTCTGTTAGCGTACATGAGACAAAATGGACTTTTAAGATTTTCTCCTCAGATGAAGCTGTGTAAGAAGACTCAATTTTCTCTTTTCAGGACGTTTGCTTTGACAGCAGAGAAGGTACAGAAGGGCATCAGAGTCTTCAACAAACTGTTCACAGAGCGCGCCGAGAGCCTCTGGCAGCATGTCATCGACCTCAATAGCATCGCCGATGGTCTGGACAAGTTCAACAAGAACACAAAGATCGCTCAAATCACTGGTGGCTCCACCAGCGCCATCGGGGGCATTGCCACCGTTGCTGGCCTCGCTCTCGCTCCAGTCACTATGGGAATCTCCTTGATTGTGACTGCAGTGGGACTGGGCATCGCCACAGCGGGCGGTCTGACATCAGCAGGTGCCGGCATCTCCAACCAGGTCAACAACACCATGGACCGAAAGAAGGTGGAAAAGATCGTGCAGGACTACCAGGAGAAGATGGAAGACCTCAATAAGTGCCTGACGTTCATCAAGCAGGGGATCGAGAACCTGCGCAGGTTTGATCTGATCAAGATCAAGAATAATGCATACAGTCAGGACTTCCCTGCGCTCACCAGCAGATTCTATGAAGATGGCGCCATGGCTGGAAAGGCAATCCTCATCAATGCCAATGAGATCATGCGTTTTGTCCAGATCGCCAATGTAGCCGGTAGCACCGCAGCCAGAGCGGTCCAGATTGCTAGTATGGCGACTGGTGTGCTCACCGGACTCTTTGTAGTTATGGATATCTACTTTGTGTCCGAAGACTCCAAAGAACTTAAAAAAGGGGCAAAGTCAGAGTTTGCCGCCAAAATCAGGGAGGTGGCGCAACAGCTGCATGACGGTCTAGTGGAGTTGAACTCAATTCACCAAGAGCTGCAGTTCACCTGACCACAAAACAATGCATGGAAGGTAACAGAAGATCTGAACAGCGAAAAGAAAGACAAAGATGAGAGCTCAGATAAAGATGATATTGACAACATTAAAGAAAAACATCAAAAGGATATTGAGAATCGAGAATATGTTTGACACATAACTCGGAAATACTTTGCTTTATTATTATTTGCTTATTCTCAGTACACAAGCAAATATGTTGTGCTCTATTATCAGGGCAACATTGTGGTGCGGTGGTTCGCAATGTTGCCTCACAGCAAGGCCCAGGCCTTTCTGTGTGGAGTTTGCATCTGGTGTCTGCGTGGGTTTTCTCCGGGTACTCCAGTTTCCTCCCGCACTCCAAAGACATGCAGTTAGTTTAATTGGTGATTTTAAATTGCCCATAGGTGTGAATGTGAGTGTGAATGGTTGTCTGTCTCTCTCTGTGTTAGCCCTGTGACACAGAACTGTCCAGAGTATACCCCCTGCCTCTCACCCTATGGCAGCTGGGTTAGGCTCCAGCCCCTCTGCGACCCTGCAATGGATAAGTGGAAGAAGATGGATGGCTGGATTATACTGTCTATGAGGGGGTTGGTTCCAAATTTGTAAAGTAAAACTACAATCAGGTATATTTTAATTGTCCAAAAAGGAGACCTTAAAAGATAAAGTAAAATATCTAAACCTCAAATAAAAGATCTGACTTATTCAAATCACTTTAACTGGTAAAAGTGAAATTTCCCAGTAGTTACTGTTGTGCCGTTGGCTGACAATGGCACTTTGTCTTTTTTTTTTTTTTGCTGATTACAGATTGATTAATCAGAGGACAAAATTTTTTGTAGACTTTAAAATTCCATTTAGTTTCATCAGATTGTTTTGATTTATATTAAAACACTGAGACTTTTTCTGACCAGGTGTAAAGAATGAGTATTATCAAAGAGGCCGGTGCCTTTATTATTTATGATGCCTTTGAAATTCTGTGTAGCCTTAATCACCCTTAGTTGTGTTATTGGTTGTCAGGAATGCAGTGATGGGATGTGGGATGTTTTAAAGACGTGTTTGCCTCGATGATATTGGTATATTTCAAATAACATCAAGAATGGCTTATTAGTTTTCTATGTTTTAACAAAAAGAGCAAATAAAAGACAGTACCTAGATTGTATTGTACTGTAGTAGTTGTTCTGAAATCCTAGTTTGGGCTTTGCTTAGCTCATTTCAAACTAGTGAGTCATCCCAGTAAAATGGGCTGCTTCATTAACTCTTCAGGATTGAGTTAGCTGCAGGGAGTGTTGAACTTGAGTAACATCCCACTCTTAATCCATAGGGTTTAATATGACGTCGGCCCACCCTTTGCAGCTATAACAACTTAAATTCTTCCAGGAAGGCTTTCCACGAGGTTTAGGAGTGTGTTTAAG
The DNA here is from genome assembly GCA_034780415.1 of Cichlasoma orientale. Lineage (NCBI taxonomy): Eukaryota > Metazoa > Chordata > Actinopteri > Cichliformes > Cichlidae > Cichlasoma > Cichlasoma orientale. The sequence continues at coordinate 41,508 of JAVDPK010002705.1, read as the reverse complement.
GTCATTTTTGCACGTTCTTCTAGAAGCGCATTTGTGAGGTCAGACACTGATGTACCCTGCATCTCGCCCTATGTCAGCTGGGATAGGCTCCCTCCACCAAACTTTACACTTGGTACAATCCACTGCCACCACTCTGTGATTTTGCGTGGCCTACCACTTCATGGCTGAGATGCTGTCATTTCCAATCTCTTCCACTTTGTTTTAATCCCACTAACAGCTGACTGTGTAATATTTAGTAGCGAGGAAATTTCATGACTGGACTTGTTGCACAGGTGGCATCCTATCACGGTACCATGCTGGAATTTACTGAGCTACTGAGAGCGACCCATTCTTTCACAAACGCTCATAGAAGCAGTCTGCATGCCTAGGTGCTTGGTTTTACACACCTGCGGCCATGGGAGTGACTGGAACAGCTGAATTCAATGATTTGGATGGGTGAGTGAACACATTTGGCAATATAATGTATATTAAGAAATGCATTCCATTCCGTTAGCAGTAGCTCTTCGTGCAGTTTAGCATTACTGGAAAATATTTTATTTAGTCAACAGTTTTGTTTTTAAAATTTGGGTATTTTGTTTTCTATCCCAGTTTCCATAATCATTAAATGACATATTCCGAATCATGTTTTCATATTAACCATAATATACACAATCTAAACGCTCTAAACTTAAAGTTATTAGTAGGTAGTTGTAAGTTCACTCAAGAAACACTTCAAGGTTTTAAATTCAAAGCTAAGTTTGATTTATGAACAGCTGTGCAGTTAAACAGTGTCAGGAAGATACAAACATGATTGAAACCATTTGGTTTGTGGTCGTGCTTCCTCTCAGATGAGACAATTTAATTTTTTTCCCCGCTGCAACAGGAAGCTAAAAGTCGCCAAAGTCTGAGTCAACCTGTCCTGAGAAAAATAATTTCCTTTTATTATTTCAGAGTCGAGGTTTGATCTGCTGCCTGTACTGTAAGCTCTCGTGGTGTCAGCTCTGTGGTCTGTTTCATGACAGTTATATTTATTTTTTTCATTTTCAGTCCTGGGTGAAGTCAATTGTTCGGCGATACCTTTTTTGTGCAATATTCTGTGCAATATGTGTAATAAATGTCAATGTCAAAGGTCAGAGAAACCATTGGTTTGTGCATTTTGTTAAGCCTTTACTTCCTACAAACATACCACTGTGCAGTGTCTGAGTTATTTACTCAGCTAATAGCAGAAATAAACTTGTTAAAAATGTCCTTCTGTGCTGTTTGCTTTTATTCAGTGTTTTCCTGTGACTGTTGTGGGTGAATTATGTTGGCTGCAAATGTCTCGGCATTTAAAGGCCAATAAGCCTTTTGGGGATTTTCATAATGTTGTTCTAGAGGACGATGGGGATGCAGGATGGCTGAACAATACGATGATTATTCTGTTGCTTTTAAATGAAATATTACTTCACGTTTATACTTTTTTGTAATTAATTTGAGGTTTGCCAAGGTGACCGCACCTGTTTATATATAAACACAATGTACTGACCACACCTTTGCAAACACATCGCTGCAGCAGGGGGTAAAGGTTCGTTTCAGTGCTTAAATTGACCTGTTTTTAAGAGTACATTAATTTACATTAATTAAAAGAAGAAGCAAGTGGCAATGTGTCAGATGTTTTTAGTACTGTGCAAAAGTCTCCCATCAATTCTTTCTATTTTGCTAGAAAAATTGGAAATGGGTGCAGTGATTTCTTTAAACGTGCAAACATACATGGAAATACAGTATATAAGGCAAAAACAGAGTTTGTACAATTGAAAAAAACATCTTTATTCTTCAACACAGTCTGAACTCTGAAGCAGCTTTCTTGTCATTTGGTATAACACGCTTCTTGGAGGACATTCCAAGAGTCGCTAGTGTGTTTTATGGCTGTCAACACTCACTGTTGTAACTCTCTTTCCTGACCTCATGCCCAAACAATTTGAACCAAAAATTTTAAATTTTTCAGGAATTCAACTAAAGAAATGGGAAGAAATTATATGTTTTTGTGACAGGCTGCTAGTAACAAAGTGCCTAATGGTACAATTGTGACCTCAACAATATGTTTTTTAGCTTTCTGTAATGGCTACATTGGGGTGAATGTAGCTCAGGAGGTCATGAGAGGTCGCTGGTTCGATCCTTGGCTCCTCCAGTCTGCACGCCAAAGTTGCGCTCCGATGTGTTCATTATAAACATTAGATAGAAAAGCACTCAGCTGTAGAAAAAAGTGTTTGTGTGAATGAGGCATGTTGTGTAGGGCTTCGAGTGTTCCACTTGAAACGCGCTAAGAACCCGTCCATTTACCATCTCCTGAAAAATGAAAAGTAACTATCACAATACCGTTTGAGCCAGAAAGTGTCTTACATTAAAAAGGGAAATGAAGCATCTAGAGCTTTTTCATGAATTTCTGTTCATATGTTTTACTTGAAATTACAAAAAGAGCACTGCGGCGGCCTTAAAGTTGTGATTTCGCAGCTTTTGCGGGGCTCCTGAACGCACCAGGGTGCAGCTGTTGAGCGGGTGTGCTGAAGTTTTAAAAACCTTTGACAGGGAAGGAGTCGTCGGTTCGTTCCACTTAGATTTCGTTTACTACAAATTAGATGCAAGCGAGTCTCTGAGGCGTCTTCAAACCACCGGTAGGGCAAAAAGCTCAGGAAGACATTAACGGGACGTGTTTTTCCTTTGTAGAAGCTTGTTGTTTATCATTTCGGTCAAGCTGCGGTAACGTTATGTCAGCAGCAGGCTGTAACAAGTGCCTTTCTACTGAAGTCAAAATTTATTTAGTTGACGCTACTCTTCATGTCCTGTCAGTATACGGTTTAATAATCACACAAATACACTTCTGCAGGTTTGAGGCATTTCTATTACTTTGGCAAGCGCTAAATACAAATTATGTGGCTTTATTTGTTGTATTAGCGTAAAAACAATACAGTGTGAATAATTTTGAATACTTTAGAATTTACTTACAGTAAGTGCCTACTTGTGCAGTTTGTAGCACCATAAGCAACCTAAAACTAAACAGTAACAGTAAATGTTTGAGTCAAGTCGCAAAAATCAAAGTTAAAGTTAAAACGCAATCACAAAAAGTCAAGGGGACCTGTAATAATCATTTCCAGCTTCGTGTTTTAACCTTGGAGTCTCTAAGAGTAGATTTGCTTGAGTCACAGTTCAAAATAAATCCTCATTTACCTCATTCTGAACCTTGCTGCAGACCCTCGGGTTATCCTTATTCTCAAACAAGCTCCTGTCCCTTTAAGATCTCTGTCTTCTGATTGGCTGCCCGTCACAAACAGCAGGTGGATGGCTTCTGTTCTCATAGCCAGAGCTGAGATGGCCATATTTTTAAAAATCACTGTCTGATAAAGCTTTTGTTTCACAGGGATTATACATATGCTGGCCTCATTATTTTAAATTAACATGCTTAATATGCTGAAGCTGTCTCCCTAACAGCATTCACTTGGGTCCATAGATTTTGAACAATGACACAACTTTTGTAATTTTGCACACCACCACAGTGGATTTTAAATCAGGCAAGATGTGATTGATGTGCAGACTTTCAGCTTTGATTTGAGTGTTTTACAAGCAGTATTCCATTAACTGTTTATAGCCATGCTTATACACAGTCCCCCATCGGAGGCTCAAAATTAATTGGACAAATGTAATTTTAAATATAAGGATTACTTTTAACGCCTGAATAAAATACTTTGCAGGCACTGAGTACCTGAGGTCTTGCCCTCTATAAGGAGTCACTATCAAGTGTGATTTGAGAGCAGGACATCTGGTTTTTCTGACACATGGTCACGAGAGCACATGGTGTGATAAGGAGGTAAGAATATTTACCCTGGTAATCTTATTTAAAATGGCATAAACTGTATTATGTGTGTGTATAAAGTTGTTCAGAGGGCTTTTACTTCAGGGAAACATTATGCAATAAGCAGTACTTCTTGAGGGAGACTTATAGGTAAGGTAAGGTAATCCTAACTCTCTAACCCAAATGCTGGTTTGCAGATGGGACTGCTCTGAGAATGGGTTGAAAAAAGCAGCCACATGCGGCTGTTTGCAATAAAATCCCAAATTGCACAAAGTCTATGCAAATCCAAAAAAGTAATCAAGAAGAGAGGGCAAACCAGTGGCGGGCTATCTCAAAAGTATGAGGAGAAGAGGAAGAAGCAGGGACGCACAGCTCCCACTTCAAATCAGGATGTCCACTTGGCCAATACATCACACTGACCAACAATATGTGACAACAAGGGAAGATGCAGGGTTCCTGGGTTCACAGGGATCCTTTTGCAGTATGCTTTGGGTCATTTTCCATTTGCGGTGTGAAGTCCTGTCTGATCAGTTTTGCAGCATTTGGCTGAATCTGAGCAGAGCGTATAGCCCTGTACACTTCACAATTCATCCGGCTTCTTCTATCAGCAGTCACACCATCAATAAACACTAGCAACCCGGTTCCACTGGCAGCCATACATGCCCATTCCATAACACTGCCTCCACCATGTTTGACAGATGATGTGGTATACTTCAGATCATGCACTGTTTCTCTCCTCCATGCTTTTGTCTGACCATCATTCTGGTACGAGTTAATCTTGCAATTGTCTAAAGATTTTTTTTCAGACCTGTACAGCTCTTTTGGATGTTTTCTGGCAAAGTCTAATCTGTAACCAGTGTTTGGACCTTGTTGTGTTTCTGTTAGTGAAGATGTCTCTTAATTGTGGACCTTGACAGTGAGACGTGTACTTACCTTAGAGTGTTTTTAACTTGGTTAGATGTTCTGAAGCTGTTTTTCTTAACAATGAAAATAATTCTGTCATCATACACTTTAGTTGTCTTCTGTGGTCTTTCAGGCCTTTTTTTAACCATTATGATAACCTTCCTTGCACCAACATCTCTTCGGACCTCATATTGAGATTTACTATTACTTAAATTACTTTAAAATCTCTGAAAGTGGGGGACTATGTGGAAAACATATTTATAATTCCTAATTAGTGCATTATGTTTGTTACTTTTGTTAGCAGCAAATCTGCATTTAAATTACAACTAGAATGTGTGAGTTAAAATCCACTGTGAAGGTGTACAGAGTTAAAAAAAAAAAAAAAAAATCTGTCATTGTCCAATTGCTTATGGACCTAACTGTACATGTAAAATCCTCCACCGAGGTCTTGGAGCGTGTCTGTGACCTCTGCAGGGTCGGAATTGCACAAGGAGGGCACACTGTGGGAATAACTCTTGATGAAGTGAGTGCTATCAAGATTGGGAAATTCCACATTCAGAAACTTATGGTGACTTCTGATCACTTCCCTGTTAGCAATGCTCCCCTGACTGTAAATCTCTGGCTGAAATTGAGCCAGTAAGCATATGGAAATGTATCTCGAGTATAAAGCATTGCAATGGTGGAATATTATATGAATCAGTACAACAGTGGCAATGGCAGTGAATTTCTATAGCAATGGAAACTATTTAGTTGGATATACTTTATCTATGTTGATATAATGATAAACAGTATCAGCCAAATCCTGATTGCTGTCTGTCTTCTCAGTCTATACACACTGTACTCTTTGTCATTCCAGCAGTACCCAGATCAAAACATGGTGTTTTAATGTTGAAGGTTTCACCTATTTTGCCACAGTTTTGTTTTTAATTTTCTTATATTTTTGCCCTTTATTCATAAAATGTTGGACACTGGTGCAGTTTGCGGGTCTCTGAGGAATGCAGCCCCCGAAGGTTTGGTCCTTCAAAAGGATCTGAAATCCAAGCTGAATGTGCTCATCCTCTGCCTTTAGTTAAAAGATCTAGACTGACCACACAAAAACTATAAGTAATGATGCATTTAGCATATTGAAGCTTCCATCAAAAAAAAACAAAAAAACCCTCACTGTGTATATCTGGCTTCTGTTCTGTTATGGGGGAAAAACTGTGTTTTTTCACGTGCTCTGTCCTTGTTGGATGAAACCACAGGAGCTTTTGAGCATTTCAATGGATTGTTTTTTTGTTTTGTTTCTCCACAGCAGACACTGAATGCCTCTTGTCTGGAAAACCACACGTGGGAAGGTAACAAAAGCTCTGCCCTTTAAGCCATACCAGCAGGCCAAGATTTACAATACAACAGACATGCCCCAGGTGCACTCAAAAAACAACAAGGTAATTTTAAAAAATCATCTTTCATACTAAATGATGCTATTTTATTTTAAGTGTGGTGCTCCAATATTCAATTTATAAAGGAAATGGTGGTGCTGCTAACACCTGGAAAGCATTAGTTAACTGGTGGTGAAAAGGCTAAAAAAAAAAAAAAAAAGGTCATGTAAAATGAATAACACGCACAAAATCCTTGCTTTAAACGTATTTTTCAATAACAGTTAATGTTTATGGCAAAATAATCAAAAAATGTTACAGTTAAAGCAGAGCAGTTAGAAATAAAAATCACAAGAGTCTTATAAACTTTGGCCATGTTTTAATATAAGCATCCCCAAATTCCTGAAGTCATTCTAGCTCCTCCTCCCTTTAAGGCCACGCTCCACTTTAGCTGACTTTCCCCTGATTGGCTGCGCTTTGCAAGCAGAAGTTTTGTACAGCAGGTGGGTGGGGTTGCTGTGCTTACAGACAGGGCTGTGTTCCTGAGATGACCATAATAGGACTTTTCCCTCTTTTTAACATCATACAAAACCAAAAGTAGAAAAAAACTATTACTGGTACAGTCCCGATGTAAATTAATAACAGAATGCAAATTTGCAACTCTCGTTAACCCATATTTTATTCACAATAGAACATAGAAAATGAAAACTGAGAAAATATCAGATGTTTAAACTGAAACGTTTTAGCGTTCAATTTGATAGCAGCAGCACGTCTCAAAAAAGTTGGGTCGGGGAAACAAAAGGCTGGAAAAGTAAGTGGTGCTATACAGAAACAGCTGGAGGGACTTTTTGCAACTAATTAGGTTAACTGGCAATGAGTCAATAAAATGATTGGGTATAAAATGAGCTTCTCTGTGCTAAAGTCCTTTAAAATGGACTGAGGAAAAGTGGTCAGGTGATTAAAAAATTTAAATTCTTTTTGGAAAACATGGACACCATGTCCTCAAGGCTAAAAGGAGAGAAACCATGTGACTTATCAATTCTCAGTTCAAAAGTCTGCAACTCTGATGGTATGGGGGTGCGTTAGTGTCAGTGGAATTGGCAGCTTGCACATCTGTAAGGCCACCATCAATGCTGAAAGGTATATACAGATTTTAGAACATTGTATTTTAGCAACACAATGCTAAACTGCATATTGCAGCTATTACAACAGCACGGCTTCATAGAAGAGTCTGGGTGCTGAACTGATCTGCCTGCAGTCAAGACCTTTCACCAGCTGAAAACATTTGATGCATTGTGAAACAAAAAATGACAGCAGCTGATCTCCTCAGTTCCCAGATGTTTATAGACTACTGTTCAAAGAAGAGGGGATGCTACACAGTAGGAAACATAGCCCTGTCTAACTTTTTTGACATGTGTTTATGCCATCAAATTCAAAATGGCCTTATTTTTTTCTCAGTATAAACATTTGACATGTTTTCTGTGTTCTATTGTGAATAAAATACGGGTTTATGAAGATTTGCAAATCACTGCATTTTGTTTTTATTTACATTATATGTTGCATCCCAACTTTTTTCAAATAGGGGTTGTACATACACTATATTGCCAAAAGTATTCAATCACTCATCCAAATTTTTAGTTTTTTAGTATCATTTTCTTAAGGCTATCAATGTCATCCAGTGTATATAATTTATGAAATATGTGATTTAGAACCAGAAAACAGAACCTCCTCACTCGGGACAGGTGACCAGTTGATGTTTGCTGTGTTCAATGCTGCCATCACAAAGAAGCAAATTCAGTTGTTACTGGTCCTGTTTAACCCTTCATCTTTCTCTGCAGGCAAGATGGAAGCATGTATGACGAAGCCAGAAGTCAAAACGAAACCAAAGTCGGTGAGAGCATTTACAGCTAACAGAACACACATGGACGCATTGTCCAAACAATGCTGTAAATTTATATTATATATTCTACAGTGCAGATGTTTTAGGTGTTCAAGTAAAGTGGGAACATTTGCAAAAATGTTCCTTTGTGCAAACTGCATTTTAAACAGCACCAGTTTTCCTGTAGAGTTTTTCAAGGCGCTTTGCGGGAAGGATGTTTATCATCTTGGAGGACTGTTTCAGGCCATCTTAGTGCCTGTTGTCACTTCTAATGCTGGACTGACCTCATGAGAAATGGCTGCACACATTCTTATTTTTGAGAGAATTGGGGACTAATCAGACAACCTGCTGATATTTGCCTAATGGGTTACAACCTAAACCTTTAAGTGCTTAAAGCTCACACAGTGCTCTTTTTTTCTCTTCTCTATTTATACCATTAAGCTGATGATTAAGTTAATCAATGTTGTTTTTGTAATGTTTGCTGAAGTGCATGTGTGGTGACATAAGTACATTTTAAAATATATCATCTGGATGTTATAAACATTATTTTCAGATAAAAAGAAATGAACCTGAGCAACCACCTCCCGCGGTTCCTCAGAGACCAACAGATGCTGTAAGTCCAGCACAAAAAATGTTTAATTCACAACTTTTGGGATGTATTATTTTATTCAACCTAAACATTTTTCTTAATCTGTTTTTACACACGTACTGCAGTCCTGAACTCTGACAGAGGTGCATGTGAGAGCGCAGTTAGATTAGACTTTAACCTGCCAGCGCTCAAGCACAAAGTCTTTGTGATGTTACCAATTTGTACCAGTGTGAGTTTAGAGCAGAGAATTCACAGCTATTGATTGTCTGTCTGTCTAAGGCACACAGAGCACTTCCAGTAACAAAATTATCTCCTGCTTCATACATGTGAGAAAGGGCAACTTTGGACAATGTGCTGGCACGATTCTCTACAGTTTTCTGCAGTTCATGTGTGAAAATGTCTCTACTGTTTAACAATGAAAAAAAAATAGTTTTGCTCATTTATTTATCAGATTTGTGTTTTCTGTGCAGGAACTGAGTCATACGCGATACAGATTGAATAAACTGACTGCAACAAACAATGAGGTATTTACACATTCTGCTGTTTATCTTCTAGTGCTATATATTAGATGGTTAGTGGTAGGAAATGACACTGCGTTCTGTTTGGTTGTGGTTTTGTATATCTTGAGTAAACAGCAGATTATAGAACTGTACGCAGTGGATCCAACCACACGTCTGTCATATTATCATATTTCCACTTTCCTGGAACATTTTTCTGTTTTAGATAAATATTCTGATTATCCCTTCAAATAAAGTACTTTCTAAAGTTTTACCCAGATTTCTGACCTTCTCATGCTGCAGACACAAGTAAATGCCAGAGAAGACTTAAAGGCCATTCCTCACCATGTTACAGAGCAGAGACCCTTTATCATTTCAGACTTGTATAAAATAAAAAAGGAGGGCTCACTGACTTATAGACTGAGCCTGCATGTTCATAGAAAATTTCAAAAATATATATAAGACTCACGGTTATCTTTATTGTATTATTGAAATATTATTTTTATTGGGGAAATTTCACATGACTGTGAACACAAAAGAATATCATCAACAAAAAAAAAAGTGCTGGAGTAGTGCCAGAAATACAGACTGCTGTTTGCTATTAAGCCCATCAGTAGCACTCAGGATAAAACCGATGTGGAGTCTTTTAGTCCTCCAGACAGGTGTCGTAAAGTGACGTTATGGAGTGGATGGTTCAGACAATCGAATGAAGCAGAAACTCTAACTATGTGCTGCTTATAGAAGTACAAAATAATGTTTGCATGTGAAGACTGTGCTGTGATATACTGTGTCACGATACAAAAATATTCTCATTATCATAATTTTATTTTGAACCTATTTTGCCCTTGTGTGCTTTTCGAACTCATTTGTGTAACCTTTAAAAACAACCACCCCTTTTCTTTATCAGAACAATGGAAATGCGAAGCAACAAGGGACAAATGATAAACCACCTGAGACTCGTGTGGACCCACCCAGACTCACAGAAAAGGTACCACTACTTCAGATGTTCTCAGGTTCAAAATAAAACTGCTGTTTGTTTGTTGTTGAAATGAACATGAGTCAGCATCCTGTGGAGTTTGGAGCTTCTCAGGGTTTCATGTTTCTTTCCTGTACCGTGTGTCTTTTGTTATTGTTCTGTGTGGGGCATTTTGTGTGTGCAGGAACTGAACTCCCCGACCAGCTGCAGGCCAAGTGTGCAGACCAAGGACGCAGAGACCAAGGACACAGAGGTGCACATGCAACAAAGTGCCTCCTTCCTCCTTGCTTCTTTTCATAAACTGTCCAGTCAAAACCTTCCTCTTTCTCTGCAGATTGTAAAAGAAACTGAGCAGCCAGAAGCTGCTGCAGTTCCCAAAGATGATGCAGACTTCAAACAGGTATTTCAACTAACTACTGACAGCCAGCTCAGGTCTAATTCATGAACAGTACATACAATGTCTTCATATTTCCTTGCACATGTGCTTTGTCGTAGAGTTATTACTCAGTCCTGACTGGAATATTTCGGCGGAGCCAAAAAGAGGGAACGCCCATTTTCACTGTGAGCAAAGCATCTCCAGCTCGTCACTGTAAATACACAGCAGGCAGATGTCATTGCTGTTTATTCTGTCCTGTATACACTAATGCACAGCAGGCTGCTTCAAAATAAGTTAATAATGGAAATGTGGAAGTGGAGAAATCCTCCTTTTATCAGTTTATAGCCGTCCTGTGGCAGTTATTTTGTCAATGATTAATGAAGCTACAAAATTCAATCTCTGAGGCATATCAGTGCCTCTTCCTCTCTACAAATATTTCCCCCTCCATTTAAACACCCCAGCAGTCGGCTCAGTGTTCAGGCTAATAGGGGATTTATACTTCTGCATTGAATGTAACCACAAACCCTCCTGAAACCCTACACCGGAGCCTACTCTGTAACCTTATGTTCATTTACCTGCACAGTTGTCATTGCTGGCATCAGCCAGTTGCATAGGCTACATCGTAAGCTCTACTTAGATTCACTGCAGAAGTATAAATTAAGCAAAAAGGAAAATCCCCACAGGAAGCAATTGTCGCACATTGCTTTGTAATTTTTATTTATTTATTTTTAATATTGCTTTGTCATTGATGTTTGGTTGCTACTGGATGTTCCAGGTTCCAGTTGCCTAGGTAACCTTCTCATGTATTTACCACCTTGTCGCATGTGAATTAGAGGTGTCCTTCACTTATTGTTGTTATTAAAGAATATAAGTGCAGCACACAGGAACAAAAAACATGATCATGTGAGTATGCTCTAAGGCAAATTAAAAGATTAGAGAACAAACAAAGTCAAGGTAATGGAGGGAAGGTGATGAATGAGAACAATCACTAATCTAAATGTCAACAGTTGGTTGCCAGAAGAGCAATTTTCTCTGACTTAAACGACGTCTGAATCATTTTAGCTGGCCATCAAAACCTGGAGGCATGTTGGGATTTGTTCTGAAAATCTTGATAACAATTACTACAGTTCTTCTTTCACAATTCAAATAACCTGATAGGAATTTACATTATACATTTTATTCAGAAGGTCACACACTGCTTGGCCCATTGTTTGTGAAACAAGAAATCTGTTGGAGATTTTTGTTTATTGTTGAAGAACTAAAGGCTGGAGCTTATCCCAGGCTGAAAAGAGGGGTACACTATGGACAGGTCACAATCTGTCACAGGGCCAACACATAAAGACAGACAATCATTTGCACGCACACTCATACCCATGGCCAATTTAGAATTAACTCCATGAATGTCTTTGGAAGCCACGCAGGCACAGGGAGAGCATGGAAAGTCCACACAGAAAGGCCCCAGCCTGGATTTGAACACAGGGCTTTCTTGTTTCGAAGGGGTGCTAACCACTCCACCACTGTGCAGCCCCTGAGTAAATTAGCTTCACAATAAACTATCTTTAATATAAAGCTACACAAATATTATGTAACTCTAAGTGTTGTAACACAAGAGGGACATTCAAATACACACTGTGTAGTTTTGCTTATCTAAAATGATTATGTAAATAATTACCACATTGGCCTGTGCTTGTTGTGCTGCAAAACAGCAAAAACGAGTTCCCTTTACCTCAAACATTTTATGTGAAAGTTTAAAATGCATAGACGCTCTCACCATTTAGCAGTTTCCCATTGCTGTTGGTGCAGCACCATCAGGGTCCAGGTTCTTCACCCTCAGACCTTATTTGGTTGGTAAAATAAGCACTTGTGTGACAGTGTGTGTTGTTTGTGTTTCAGGTCAAAGAGTCACTGCAGACCGAGGCATCTGTCAGCAATGAGAGTCTGTCAGAGAACGACGGCACAAAAGTAAGAGTTCAGATTTTTTCAGCAAACCGAGAAAGACTTGGTTTTATCGCTGTGTGATTGAACATGACTTGGCATATGAGTTATACAGACTACCACACCACAAAGTCCTCATTTTCTCCCTGTATCAGGAGAAAGGAGGCATTTTCAGATCGATCTTTAAGAAATCTCCCAAACTCTCCGAAGGCCCCCGGCTGGAGGAGGTAATACATTTACATATATGTCACTTCTGAAGTGTCTCTTTTAATGTACACTCCCCTCCAAATGTACTGGAACAGTGAGGCCAACCCCTTTATTTTTACTGTAGACTGAAAACATTTGGGTTTGACATAAAAAATAAAAAAAAATCAACATGAGATAAAAGATCAACATCTCAGCTTTATTTTCCAGGTATTTACATCTGGATGTGGTACACGGTTCAGACAATAGCACCTTTTGTCTGAACCCACCCTTTTTCTCGTAAGGAAAATTATTAGAACAGATAAACTTAAAATAGATTAAAGCGAGTAAGACTTAATGTTTAATTTCAAATCCTTTGCTTGCAATAACTGCATCAAGCCTGTGACCCACTGACATCACTCAGCTTTTGCATTTTTCCTTTCCTTTCACTGCAGCCTTCCTCTTCTTCTTGCTAATTAGTGGTTTGCATCGTCTGGTGAAGCCGCTGTACTTTTGTTCATGAAGTCTTCTGCGAACAGTAGATTGTGATACCTTCACTCCTGGAGCTTGTTGCTGATGTCACTAACAGTTGTTTAAGCTCTTTCTTTGCAGCACTTAAAATGTTTCTGTCATCAGCTTCTACTGTTTTCTTTGGTCTGCCTCTTCCACATCTGTTACTTAGCGCACCAGTGACAACTTTCTTCTTCAGGTCATTCTAAACGGTGGTACCAACTATGGCCAATGTTTGTGCAATGGCTCTGACTGATTTTAAATCTCTCAGCTTCACAATTGCTTGTTTTTCACCCATAGACATCTCTCTGGTTTTCATATTGGTTACTCCTCTAACTTATATATGCACAGTCTGCACAGGCAAAACCCAAATCTGAAACTGACCGTAGACATTCAGCACTATTTATTGTTTGAATGAACAATGTAACAGGGCATACCTGGGCAACAAAACACACCTGTCTCTGTGCACACGAAAAATGGGTGAGTTGAGACAAAAGGTGCTATCTTCTGAACTATGTATCAGATCGGGGTGTAAATACCTGGAAATAAAAGGTGAGATGTTGATCTTTTGTCCCATATTGATTTAAAAATAATTATTTTAATAAAATTCTAAACTGATTTGTAAAAGCTGTCACCTCCAGTACATTTTTATAGTTTTCTGGTCTTACTTAGTACTCAAACAGACCAAAACAGTGTTAAGGTTACTGTAAACATACAGTATAATATCCCATGTAAGCATTCTAACATGGGAGTCTCACTTTTGAAACCAGATTCCAATGGCCTTTAAGGGAGCTGCAGTTTTTGGCACCTCTGCTTCATTTTTCAGCCCCAAAGGTTACCGCTTGGTTCACAGTTAGTTTCTCACTTTATAATTTAGGTCCTGATTAATTAGTTATTTTTGTTATGGAGAAAAAAAATGTGTACACGTGAGAAAGCAGATTTTGGAACATAATTATGTTACATGCAGCATGTCACATGTTTCTGTGATTCCCTCTGCCTGCCTCTACCTGCTGTATTCGAGGTGATCATTTCAACATGTTCACACAGGCCGAGTCACATTTTTGTTTGTTTCAGGGTGCCGAGACGTTGCATGGCAAACTCTCTGCCGGCGCTGACAGCCTTTCAGAAAGCAAGGTGAGCCTTTCATGACAGAACTGACAGATCCTCCTCAACTCCCACTGAAAGCACATGACTCACCATGACAAACACGTCTGAACTAAAGTAGCTGCCATTCTGTGGGAGGAAGGCAAATTTCCTGGTGATTCTTAATTTAAAAGGAATAACTTTTCTTATGCTGTGTTTTTAGGAGACAGGTGGTTTGTTTAGTGGACTCCTCAGAAAGACTCTGAAAACACCTGGGGAGGTAAAGGTCCTCAAACACAATTGTAGTTTTCATATAGAAACTCTGTCTAACATTTTACACCCAGTCATGTTATACAACTAGAGGAAAAGAGCAATCAACCTACAACAACCAGAACACACATTTAATTTGTGTGCATGCTAGCTTATTGGAATTGCTCACTGGGATGCCTAATGGAGCTGAACCATAATAAACATAATGTGTTTCACCTTTTTGTGCTATGACAAGTCAGAATGCCTCCTTTGACCCTGGCTTTGGCAGAGGCGGGCCACTGAAAGAAACAAGGAAGTTTTCCAAGTGAATGAATCTGTACAGGCAACACAGAGGGAAGAAAAAAATAATCACTTCAGTTCAGTTGCATTTATGTAGGACCACTTCACAACAACAGTCACCTCAAAGTCTACCCAGTTGTGAGGTCCTGCAGTATTAGACAGAGCGGCGCAACAATCAGAATAAACCCTCTATGAGCAAGCACTTGAGAACTTAACAAGAAGAGATCTCCAGCAGAACCAAGCTCAGGGAGGAGACTCCATCTACCGTGACTGGTTAGGGGCGTGAGGTGAGGTGGAAATGGAAGAGAAAAAGGTCAATAAGGAGAGACTGAAAACAACAAACTACATGAGAGAGAGAAGGTGAGTTGATGCAGTGAAAAAAGAGCAGTGAAAAAGAAATGATCAGCGCAAATTGGCAAGTCCCCCAGGAGCCTAGGCCTCACACAACATGATTATGAAGTAGTTAACGAAGTTTCATCAGTTAGGAAAGTTTCAAGCCTAATCCTAAAAGAAGAAACGGTCTCTGTCTCCCAAACCTAAACTGGGATGTACATTCTGTTCAAAAATTACTCCATTTCCTCACAGTAGTACTGGAGTACTTCATATACATATACCATATTTCCCTATAATATGTTTTCTGTTGATCTATTTCTCATTTTATGATGATAAATATCCAGTGAAGTGCACTCTAAAAACTGAGCAGAAAGATGCTGATTTGCACAGAGCATGCAGAACCGCACATGTCACCAAACCCAGCATGCATGTAGTTTAAACAGATATTGGGAGGATGAACATAAACTCTTCTTCAGCAGGCTATGGTTTATTCCAGATTACACGAGTCTTAAAAAGTATTAAATTTAAAACCTACAGTTGTAAAATGTGTTAAGTTATGTTTTTTACTTCTGCGAGATCTTAATTTTGAGTTGGTGTTTACTATAACTGAGACAAGTCTTGATACTTGAGGTACAAATAATTTTATCTAGTTAGCGTTATCATTTTTTTTTTGTATTGTGGTCTTTTTTTGTTGTGGCTTGCAATCATGCCACATTATCTAAGCTGCCACTTTATGGCTGTATGGCTGAGGTACCTCATAAACCACCAAATTCAAATCGGTGACGTGCAAATGAAAGCAGTCGGGTTCCGAATGACATCAGAAAACACTGATGCTGGTTTATGAATAACTATAACAGCAATGGAGCCTTTTGTTCCTGCTGCCACTAAATTATCAGTGGCTGGATCAGAGACTGTAATCTGACACATAATGATAACACTGTGTGCTCTGTTCAGACTAGTGTTTCATTAGGTTTTTCACTGACCTACATTGACATAGTCTATCTTGTGACAATAATAATCATGCTTTACATGTTTTTAAGTTCTGAAACGGACCTGGACAATGAAAAGACATTCAGTTGTGGCAGGGATAAAATGGCACACATTGGTAGATTTGGGGTTTTTTGTTTTTGTTTGTTTGTTTAGGTCTCGGCAAAAGTACCCCTCTCCCCTCCACCTTCCTGTCACCTGTTCAGCTGGTATCTAATAAAGACAATAATGAACACAAGAAAAGTCTTAAACTTGATTTTTAAAAAAGTGTGTTAATTGAGGTGGTTTCTGAAGCTTTGCGCAGAATTGCAAGAAACACATTTATTACCATAAAGCAACCTTTCAAAGCTTTCTCTAACACACTTTTTCATCTTAAACCTATCAGAAAATAAAGAAATAAATTCTGTGCTCTTATTTCAGGGGAATCTGTCAGCAAACAAAGATGTGTCAGGCAGCAGTGACAATCCGTCCGAGGCTGCCAGCACCGAGGTTAGTACCGCGACTGATAATTCATTGTCTTTTTCAATTACAAATTAAAATACTCATAAAGCAAAATGAACTACAAACGCTGCACAAAAATCACATATATGTATACAATTCATATCTCAGCAAATGTTTGTACTTCTGCTCGTTTCGTTTCTTTAGAGGACCGTATTTGAATACATAAAGTGAATAAAACACATCCAGACACTATATGCCATTATCTGTTCATATGGATCTCATTTTTTAAATAAACATATAAAATCATATTTTACTGTTTTTAAAAGCCAATAAAATATATTTCAAGATTTTGTGAGCTAGTAATTTATGATGGAGTATGACAGAAAATGTCCAGGAAAAAAAATCCACACCAAGACCTTTTGGGGGCTCCATAGATCCCAGCCCACCCTCAGACTGTTTTTCCCTTCATCAGGAGGAAGGCTTGTTCAGTGAAGCATCGGGAGAAAGGACAGAGTCACCGGTAAATACGTGTGTCTGGACATAAAGAATGTAGAATGAAATAAAAACACAATCTTACTACTGAACCACTTCCACTTTCAGGGCGTAGAAGCTCAGAAAGAGCTGCTGACCAGCAATGATGACCTATTTGGCAATAACGTCACAGAGGTCAGTGATTTACAGACTTGTAGAGAGAATCTTTGTTGGGAATATTTACTGACTTGCAGGTTGTTATTTTTAGGAGAAAAACTTTTTGGGCAAGATGTTTGAGAAGCCGCAGAAACCAGCAGAGAGCGCTGCAGCAGAGACGGTACTGTGGCTGAATCGGATCTTAATAAAACGCCCAGGTATGGAGAAGATCTTGGTTTTTATCGTTCTCTGCTTTTGATTTCAGCAGTCGGAGAGGAATACTGCCAGCTGCCAGTTATTTGCCAGCTGGGAGAATTTGAGTGACTTGACTGTCACGAAGGTACTCAATTCTACAAACCTCTTCTCCTTTTTTCTTTTTCGTTTTTCTCAGGCGTAGCTGCTTTTGGCATTTGAACATGAACTGAAACCTGACCACACACAATAAATTACATGCAGTGTGCAATAGTGTGCAATGAGTCATTAACTGCTTTCATGTATGTGACATGACTACACCAGATTAAAATATATACTCCTACATATTTAAGGCCTCTCCTGATGTAGCACAATAAAATACTTAATTGCAAGTGAAATCTTACAGTAAAAAGTTGTAATTGAGCAGGAAATTGCCCCCTTAAATACATTTAGTATGCTCTACATATAGATGTTTAATTGAGTCCTAAATACTTTTATTACATTTGTCAAGGAAGTTATGTGAATTATTTGGTTTGTTTTGGACTTTTTGAAACAACACTTCAGACTTGCCATGTCACATCTTTGCAATTATATATTAAAATGAAATAAAAAATAAAAGTGGGAGACATGTTGATGTTCCTATAGAAATGTAGTCTGAACTGCCTCTTAAAGAGATTGTTTATTGTCTGATTCGAGGGGGAACCTGATCTTTAAATAACTGTAATACACCCTAAAATATTCAGTAATATTTTTGTCGTGTCTTTTTTATGCGTTACTTTGTGTTGTGTTTGTTCAGGAAACAAATGCAGATGAGGAGCAGAAATTATCAGCCAGTGATGAAAATCTGTTAGAAGCAAACACAGCAAAGGTGCAGATGTCGACCAGCAGTCACAATCACGGCCAGTTCATCTCTCGTGTCTGTCTCTGACGTGTGTCTGTCGTGT
This sequence comes from Cichlasoma orientale, assembly GCA_034780415.1. Classification (NCBI taxonomy): domain Eukaryota; kingdom Metazoa; phylum Chordata; class Actinopteri; order Cichliformes; family Cichlidae; genus Cichlasoma; species Cichlasoma orientale. The sequence goes on along the minus strand of JAVDPK010002705.1, from coordinate 23,341 downwards.
GTTTCAGGAAACGACGGGAGGATTGGCGGGACTCTTCAAAAGGTCTCCTAAACCATGTCCACGCTCCATCGCTACTCAGGTACCCAAATAAATTTACATTTTTAACATATTTTTTATCTTCAACAAGCAATAATAAAAGATAAAAAGAATAAAAAGTTTCATATGTTTTCTTGTCATCACCCTCAGAAATTTTTTGAGTGCACCATCAAACAAAAATGAATGTTTTCTTCATTTTATCTGTTATACAATAACTTGGACTTTTGTTAACAGTTCTTTAATTTCTCTCTAAATTTTAGTTTTGCTGCAGTGGTCTCCATATGCTATCTTGGGGTATTTACTGTGCATGTGTAGACATCACAGCCATCAGCTCTTCTCCTGCAAGAGAAACTGACCTGTGATCCATCTAAAGGACAAATTAAACAATCTCTAACAAACGAGACTTTTAAAAACTTTCAACCTGCTTACTTGCAATGGATAACTTTTTATTTCCTGTTCCTGTATAAACTTGATATATTTTAAATTTTTGTATATTGCAGCTTGTTTGTGATCAAGTTTAACAGGATTTAATTACTTGGAAAACACAAAACTTCACTGAAACTGGGGTTCTTTTCCAGGATCCCCTCTCAAGCCAGCTGTCAGACAGCTGGGACAGCCTCACAGATGCCGGAAAGGTGAGATTTACTACTGAAAATGTCGGGATAATCAGGTCTGGAAGTTGTCCTTTCTCACATGTGGCACAGTACATGAGATAGTTTGCAACAGCTGCATTTCTGCTTGTAGAAATGATGTTTGGTTTCAGCTGAGGGTGCTGCCTGAGTAGAGCGTGCAGGAGGTAGCACGTAGGAAGACCACTCGCTAATTTTGAATAAGCCTGACGTATCCGCACAAATCCTGATCACGCAGACTTTTTACCGGGGAGCCAGCAGGTTAAAGATGGCTCAGTGTCTGAGTGCATCATACATTTGTGTTCTCACATGAAACTTCAACAGGCGATACCTAAAAAAGCTCAGCGCTACACTGCATGTGTGAAAAGGCTGTGAACTCTTTGGATAGAGTGACTGTAATAATATTTTGATTTGGAAATCAATACAAATATATCGATATAATATAGATATAAGTATATAAAATATACTTTTAGATGACTTATAAACTTATAGCACACATTGGTGGCATAGAAGGTTAATAGCTTCAACTGGATTTCCTTTTCATGAGTTTCTGCATCAAAATTGAGTATTATAGTGTCCCCGTGTCCTTGTTTACACCAAATAAGTGCTAATAATTTATGAATGATTGTGTGTCTTTAAAAGGAGGATGTTTTGGCAAAGAGTCACTCGTCCTCCAGTAACAACAATTTTTTAGAAGCTTCAAGCACCCCAAAGGTGAGACTTTTGATTTTCACCTTTGAGTTTTAGCAAATAAATAAATGCCTCATGTTTTTATTTTGTTTTGTTTGCTTGTTTGTTTTTTAACAGGAGAAAAAAATCGGGTTCTCTGGGATCACTGGGATGTTCAGACAGACTCCCAAAACTGAGGAGCAGCAGGTAGAAATGATCTCACGAGCACTGGAAGGAAATATTTATCCACAGTCTCGCACAATCAGCGGTAGCTGAAACATCAGGCAGTAACTAGAAAGAAAAAAACTGGAAGAAATTTTAGATTTTTCCAATGCACCCGCTACCACGTGAGTTATCAGAAGCCAATTAGACCGAACGGTATTTACGAAGAAGCTAAAAGCAGCTACGTGCAGGTAGTGACTTATTTAAAGTTTGATGATTTATAGATGCTCCATTCATTTCAGTAGTGGGAAAAGCACAGCATTTTATTAATTTTGTAAAAAGTATACAGTGATTGGCTACCAGGAGCCATAGCTCAGGATTCCCAGCTGAACACGTCAATAACTTTTGTGAGGGTTGCCTGAAAACTGTGGGCCTAGTTGCACACCACCTTATTCTTACAGAAAAGGATAAAAACAATAAATAGTATATAATATCTCAATGCTTTGCATCGGCATGTCTTAGCGGCACCTCAGTGAAAAAGTGTTTCTAATCAGCAACATAGTTTTTATACTGTTGATGAAGCAACTCCAAATGCTTCAAAAGTAAATGCTTGTTGCTAAGCAGGATTGGGTTGACTTGGCTGTTTAAGAATATCTAATTTCTTTGCCTTGATGAACTCTTGGGTTGCTTTTACAGTATGCTCTGGGTCATTATCCATTTGCTCTGTGAACTGCTCTCCAATCAGTTTTGCAGACTTTGGCTGAATCAGAGCAGAGAGTCAGTCAGTTGTCCATTTACTCTTGGGCCTCTGAAGATTAGTCACTATCTATAAAAATGTCTGTAATTCATAAACAGTTGATGCTAAATTTTTGTTAAACCCCTCGAATTAAAGCTGAAATTCTGCACTTCAGTCACATTAATATTCCCACTGTGGTGGGAAACCAAGAAGAACACAATGGATATTCAGTGAGGCCTTAGATCCCACTGTATACTCACAACAGAAATTAATGTCACAGCAGAGCTACACTTTCAATTGGCTCTGACAGCAACACATAAAGGCAATAAGAAAATAAAGCATTTTTTATAAAGCTAAGAATTTGTGTCATAATTTGGGCAAAATAAGCCCTTTTAACTCCTAAAAACAAGTTTTTTCTGTTGTCTGCTGCAGGAGGCTCCGGAAGGAGATGGGCTGAGATGCAAGACGACCATCAAGAAGAAAAGACAAGTAAGATGCTGTTCACTCTGCAAACATCCAGAGAGCAGATGAAGAGCTGTGGGAGCTCTAAGCATGATCACTTGAACAGATGCTTTTTATTTCCAGTTTCAGCTGCTGTAGTGGAGTTCATCAACAATAATCACTGTGGATCCAAACATTTTCTTGTGCCATTTTAGTTCTCAACTTGGACATTAAAGCTCTGCTTTAATAAATACAACTTTTTTTCTTTTGCTTATATTTTTCAGGTTGTGTTATTCCGAGTCAAGAAAACACTTCCAAAAATTCCCCAAATTGGTCTGGCTTCACAGGTATCTACTGCTATTTTTTTTCCACCACCATATAATAAAACATAATAATTTGCAATCAGAGTGTAGCTTTTTAAAATAGAATTTTTTTCAGTGTAGATTATTATGGTGTTTAACAGTGATCATATTTTTCCCTCCACAGAGTTCAGATAAAATGCCCGTCACTGAGGGGACTTTTGAGATGCAGGCAATGAACCGAGCACAGGTCAGCATTAAAGTAGATTTTCTGCTAAAATATTTGAATGTGGTTCATGAATGTCCAGTAAAGTCTTAAAAGCCTGAAATTGTAAACCTTCTCCACTTGATGTTCTCATCCTCCAACAAGAACTCTGGTTTTCGACTCTTTAGTTTAGATGTTTCTAAATTTTCCCACACAAAATGTGGAGAAAAGTTTATGTAGAGCAACCTTTGACTTTTAATGTGGACCTGTTATGCTGCTGCTTATTTTTTGACAAATCTAGTTAGGCCCATAAGTATTTGGACAATGACACAATTTTGGTAATTTTGCCTCTGTGCACCACCACACTGGATTTTAATCATACAGTCATTACGTGGTTGAAGTTCAGACTTCAACTGAATTACAGCCATTTTTAAAAATAGTCTTCCATATTCAGAGGCTCAGAATGAATCGGACAATTGACCAATGAGCAGTTTCATGTGCAGGTGAGGCCTGTTCCCTTATTTCATGAGACGTGCATTTTGCATTATGTTCACTGAAACTCCAACATGAGGTCCAGAGAGATGGCGATGCAAGTGAAGGAGGCCATCATTAGACTGAAGAGCCAAAATAAACCTGTCAGAGAGATGGAAAAAGTGTCCAAATCAGTATTCTGGTACATTCTTAAAAATGACCAGAATATTGCAAAGAAAATTTGTGTTTGTGTTCCAGGTGAGCACAGTTGTGGTCCAGCCAGTGGAGATGGCTGCTTATCCAACTGAGGAAAACCCGGCTGAGACTGATGCAGTGAGTTTAAGTGTTTGTATGTTAGTGGTTAATGGTATTCAGTTGATGAGTTGTCTCTTCATTGGCAAAACTCGTTGTTTTCAGGAAGAAGATGAGCTGATGGAGTGGTGGAACACAGTGAAAGGTTAGTGAGATGTAACATTTATGGGGGGATAGTGAATTCGTTTTAGATTTTTGTCTACATATTGCATTAGTTGTGCTGCTGTTTTCTTCCAGGTTGGAAGGAGTGGAACGAGGCTTCTGATTTCCAGGAAGACGATGAGGAAATGTGAATACAATTTCTTCTTTTTAATAACTTTACATTCACGGTTCCAAAAAAAAGTAACATTCGAGATTTTAAAATCTTTTAGGGTAAAATTATTGTTTGATTCTTAACATCTTTAGGGTTCAAATTTAGCAGTAAATATTATAATAATGTGAACTGCATGTGTGAGATTGACAGATGTGTTTCTGTGAAGCTTTCAGTGGTGACTGTTCCTCTGTTCCTGCAGGGCGATGGAGCAGGCAGCCGATCGTGTTTATATGGCAGCCCGTCTATTTGTGCGTCTGTTCAACCAGCGCGGGGGCTCCTTACAGCATCGCATCCTGGAGCTCTTGGCTATGGCGGATGCTGCAGATGAGTTCCATAAGAAGACGGTGTCCGCTGCTGTGGGCGGAGGCGTGGCCAGCGTCGCAGGCAGCGTCACCACAATCACCGGGCTCATTCTGGCGCCTTTCACTTTCGGTGCCTCTATTATTGTGACAGCAGTGGGGATCGGTGTGGCGACGGCGGGCAGCATCACGTCAGCAACGGCTAATATCACAGACTCGGTCCACTCCAACATGGACGGTAAGAAGGTGGAGAAAATGATTCAGGGCTACCAGGAGGAGATCAAAGACATCAGAGAGTGCCTGGAGTTTGTTCAGGTAAGATGCTTGTTCTTAACTTTTTAGAGATGTAGCTGCAATAGGCAGAAATCTTCAAAAAATATTTGTTTTTTCAGGAACCTGTTTCCCCACTGTGACCTACTTTAATGTGGATTTTTTTTTAGTCCAGACTGCTGGTGTCTAACTCCCTCTCAGATTACTTGAATTAACACAAGCTGAAATATTATGATGGATTTTTTGTTTTGAGATGCAAAAAGCTTTAATCTCATAGGAGCATGTGGCATTGTACAGATCCCAGCTGAGGTGATTACCAGCACCTGGCTGCTATTTCACCTCCTCATTCCTATAGAAGCAGTAAATGTATAGTGTCCTGTGAAAACAGTTTTTCCACACGAGTGTATGTGCTTTTCACAACCTTACTTAAAAAATATGTATAGGTATTAAAATGGCTTTAAAAGTAATGTTTTTGGCTTTTTCATAAAGAAAAGAAGCAGCAGGTCTGGCACCTGCAGCCTTCTTCCCTTATAGGTTAACCCTGGTAACACGTGCTCAAGTGCTCATATGCTCATATGCCAGTTTGCTCTGACATAGTTATTATTTTATCCACAGGTTTGCTTTTAAAATGACATTTATCATGAGAAAACCTGCAAAGGGAGTAATGTATATCTCTTTATTGTCTCTCTTGCTGCTGTAGGAAGGTATTGACACCCTGCAGGAGTGGGATTTTGAAAAATACGCTCAAAGTGCTGCCAAAAAGGCTCTGAACCACAACATTAGACACGTGATGAAAGAGGGAGGCCGCGCTGGAAAAACCCTGATGATCAACACAGACAAGCTCATCAGCACCATTCAGGTTTTAGGCGCAGCAGGTGGCGTCGCGAAGGCCGCACGGGCCATCAGTGTCACCACAGGTGTCATATCGGCGCTCTTTTTGGCTTTGGATGTTTTCTTTCTCGCCAGAGACTCTCACGAGCTCCGCAAGGGGGCCAAAACCAAATTTGCCAGCAAGATCAGAGAAGTTTGTAAAGACCTTCAAAATGGCCTCCTGGAGCTCAACAAGGTAAAGACGCAGCTGCAAAAGACAATGGACGGCATTGAGGTGGAGGAGTTTGAGGAGGTTGAAGAGGTGGAGGCAGAGGTAGAGGACGACTTGGCGTCTGATCCAAAGAAGCTGGCTGAGCTGGAGCAGGAGCTGGACCTACTGGAGGAGAAAGTAGACAAGAAGGTCGAGGACATGCAGAAGAAGGGCAACGAGATGGAGAAGGCAAATTCAAAAATTAAAAAGGAGAAAAAAGAGGAGAAGAGTGTGAAGGAAAAAGATGAGAAGGAGAAAAAGAAGAAGGAGGACAATAACATCAAGGATGAGGTCGAAGAAAAAAGCAAGTCCAAATTGGAGAAGATTCCTGATGAGGAAAAGAAGGAGAAAAATGAGGCAAGTGGCAAAACTGCCAAAGAAGTCCTGAAAAAACAGTCTCAGAAAGAAAGCAAACAAGACAAAGACACCAAGAACCAAATAACAGCTGGAAATGACAAACATGAGCGTATGAGTGGCAAAATAAAAGATGATACTGGTTCAAATAAAACAACAGAAAAGGAGACACACAAAACTGGAAAGGAGCAGGAGAAAGTGAAGAGCACATCAGAAGGAAACGAAAGTAGCAGCAGGGATGAAGGAGAGATGAAGCCACCTGAAAAAACATCTGTAAATGAGAAAGCAGGGGAGAGAAGTAATAGCAGCAGGAGTGAGAGAGGGGGAGAAAGAGGAGGTGAACATCTAAAAATAGAAACTGGTGAGGGGAGGCAAAGTTGCCACAAAGACAGAGAGAGCACGAGAAGGGGGGAGGAGGAGAGAGGAGTAAAGGATTGGAGAGCTGAGATGGCAAAAGGTAGAGAAGAAAAGAGAGACGGTCAGGAGACAGAGAGGACGAAAGAGTCGCATCGAGATGATGAAATACCGTCAACAAACAGGAGGGAGTCAGAAAGGGAGTCAGGGAGCAGCAGAGAGGATTCAAAGAGGAGCCACCCCAGGAGGGGGCATGAGGAGCAGGGGGAGAGGAGAGATGAGAAGAATGCCAGTATAGTGGAGAGCACAAGGAGGCAGTTTGAGAGAGCAGGAGGTGAGGGAGAGGACGATGAGGCAAAGAGAAAACAGGATGGAGGGAGTCGGCGGAGTAACACAGACAGGAGAGGAAGTGAAAAAGATGGAGAGCATGGACACAGCCACCAAGGACATCGAGCTCGCTCCAACGCTTTCCTGCGAGATCGACTGAATATTTAATTCTAACATCTCTCACAATAACAGCTAAAATCAACAGTGTGGTAATTCCAGAAGAAAATCCACAGCAGAAGTTGCCTGAGAATCATCACATTTTCAGGTTTCTCACAGTACTGCAGTGAACCAGTGATAGCTGTGTGTACACCAAGGTGTACATTACAAATAGGAACTGCAGACAGCTAATTCGGCTACTTTTAATGATGCAGATACCGTGAAGAAACAGCAGGAGGTGACATTAAAGCAATACGGAGGATGAGCTATAATCCACAGATGATGCATATGACTTCGGTGTCCTTAGCACCACCATCAGATCAAAGATAAAACTTTGTCACAGAAGGAAATTTACCTCAAGTTCACAATGCTGCTACACTGCAATGCCAAAAATAACTCAAAATATGAGGTAGGTAACAATAACTACTAATTAACTATAACATATTAATGAGCAGGCTAATATTTGCATTAGGCTGAAACTCTGAAACGCTCCCTCTTTCACTCATTTACTTCAGTGAGCAAGTGTAAGTGGGTCCATCTGCACAGGACACTAACGCTTCATATGAATCATTACATTTTGATGAGAGGACATGTCATGTAGGGTGTGCTGTGTAGTCTGCAAGACTGCAGATTGACTCATGTTAAAGCTCGGTGCATTGTGGCATGGTTAGCAGAAGGTAGTGTACAGGTCATCTGCATGTTTTGCAGTTTTAGGGTACTTTCTGTTATTTGATACACTGGATGATAGTAAAAATAGTAAGGGGGGGGGGGGTTAATGTAAGACATGGCTGAAGTCACTATATGATTTCTACAGCTGAATAGGGGAGACCGCAGAGACTTGGGACATAAATTAACCTAATTGCAAAAGGTGTTTGTGTGGAACGCTGTATAACAGCAACACAATTTATGCTTGTTAAAATCTACACACAAGTTTTTTGGGCAGCAGAACATTTAAAAAAAAGAAGAAAAAAAAGAATGCACATTTTGATGAAATATAGACATTTACAACTGACCTTGTATATGGGGAGACATGGGGCACAGAATAAATTTTCTTATGAAATATGAAATCATTTTTTTAAACATACTTTTATTAAAACCATTTCTCTGCAATTGAGTGCAATGTGAACACTGTTAACTAATTTGTTAACCAGGATAAATTTTAGTTCCGTTTTTGTAACCCAATATCAACCTTTATATTTGGGCTAACTCAAATGCTAACTTTCTACTTTGTTTGGCTGTTAGCCCATGAAACATTTTTGAGGATGTTGATGATCCATGAAGGTTTCCTATTGTCCTTTTTGAATACTTGACTTTTGGTCAAATTTGTGCATAATTCCATATTTTCATTTGGTTTATACTGCTCAACTTTTTGGAACAGTGTTTATTTTGGAATACCTTTTTCTTTTGCTACTGATATGAATGATTTATTTCCTTAAGTCACTTCTTTTACTGCAGCCATTATTGCATCATGGCTGATTAAGCCACACTCTGTTGTTGTTGTTGTTGTTGTTGTTGTTTACCTTCTGGACATCTGAAATAAACTGTGAAGCATCATTTTAAGAAAGTGAAATACAAATGAGAATTAAAAATACATACGGGGAGACATGGGACAGATGGATTTTTCTTTGTAAAAGATATAAAATAAATGTGCAAAAATGTGATCATTAACTGTTTGGTCTCTTTAGTTGCATTAAAGCAATACGGGGTTCATATTGGTACGTTGTATAGCGATGGCATTGGATTGAAAGCTTACAGTACAAGTTCGGAAGATGTTAAAATAAAAATTCCACCTACATTGTTTATGGGTACATCAAGATGAGGAAGAAGAGGTTCTTTGTTGGCCTACTTAAAACCAAATATGGGATGTAACCTTTAATCTCATTGGTTGCTCCAGTCCAGTTTTTATCATTTAAGGCGATTGGCATCAGTGAAACCTTTTCTTTCCAGGCAGCACTTTGAAACAGTGATC
>JAVDPK010002705.1:0-14158 GCA_034780415.1 Cichlasoma orientale | reverse complement strand
TTTATTTGCGTTTTAATTGTACAGCACTTTGTGTCAGCTGTGGTTGTTTTTAAAGTGCTTTATAAATAAAGATGGTAAGATGGTATGGTATGGTTTCCCAGAAACACCTCTGACCCAAGTCTCCCCTAAAAAGCAGGTGAATGGGTGGATTTGGTGAGTCAGGATGATTTGCAGCCTGTGCTTGAACTAAAATGCTCAGTGTTTATTTTCCAGATTGACAGGGACTTAAAAATAAAAGTGGGCCAACTGGCTCATAACAAGCGCTACATATAGATTTTTTTTATTAGAGCATTTGTTTGTGAGACAGATTGAGGCGGGTGAGGTGCGGATGTTCCTTCCTTCTTCTTTTATCACTGACTTTGGTTCAACACAGCAGTTATTAAAAAAGAGAGAGTAAGATAGAGCGAGCATGATTATTAAAAACATGATGTTAACTCCTAACATCATATAACATTTTTATATATATATTTAAAACATGTTACTCTTCATGGCAACTTTATTTTTTTTTTTAATTGGTGTTTTAGAGTATAAATTATGATTGTTTTTAACTCCTGCTTTTTCTATCAACATGCTGCATATTTTTATTTCACAAAAAAAGCCCAAAAAAAACCAACAAAAAAAACAGATTGACTTTATATTTCAGGTACTGCAGAAAATGTGCCCTGGTAATGCACCAGGCTCATAGAAAAATGATGTGATACCTGTTTATGTTTTTAAAACTCACCTGTTAGAGATTTTCCACTCAGAGCACTTTAACCCACTGTTAGCTTTACTCCATGCCTGTGCTCTCAGGTTTAAAGGCACTACATTTAGTGATGGCTGGCTGTGTGTGTATGTGTGTGTGTGCGTGTGTGTGTCTGTTTTCATCACTGGTATATGGTCATTGTATGTATTTTATGTGGGTTTTTTCTATGCCACTGGATTTTTCTTGAATAAATAGTTACAGAAAATTCTGCTTTGCCTCCTTTCTGCTACACATACACATAAAAACAGGAATGGGTTGGTTAGGGACAAAGCTATAGCCACTGAGTCTAGATCCAGATAGTCTAGTCTGTATGATCAAGAATCTAGATCACAAAGTGCATTTTACACATTACCATGGTGACCAGATATCGTTGGGGCAGAGAGGATGTTACTCATATGTTGGTACGATGTTACAAGGATGCTGCTGAGAAAGTTGCATATGAGTACACAGTGGATTCACATTTATTATATTTAGAAAATATCAGTTTTTATGCCGGCCATATCATTCATTTTGTTGTATTTATCTGCCACACCTTAGAGGCTGGTCCATAATATTGTCTGACACTGAACCTTTCCGTGGTGCAAAAAAGCCTGGGGACCACTGATCTAGATCATGAGGGTATAAGAAGGTAATGTTTCCACTGCGGGCAAATGCTGATACATTGTACCAAATTACTAATTACATTTCTGTGTGAAGTTTGCATGTTCTCCCCGTGTCTGCGTGGGTTCTCTCAGGGTACTCTGGCTTCCTCCTGCAATCCAAAGTTAGTGGGGTTAGGTTTGGAGTGCTGGAGGGGCTGAAGCCCATCCCTGCTGCCATAGTGTGAGATGCAGGGTACACCCTGGACAGGTTGCTAATCCAACACCTACTGACAGACAATTCACACTCACATTCACACCTATGTCAATTTAGAATCACCAATTAACCTAACCCCAGAAAGGAGGAGGATAGTAATAGAAAATGAATAATGGCTATAATTAATTCAGATTAATAATAGTTGTGTGGGAGTCACAACTTTTAATTGTTTTAATATATATATATTTCCATTTTGAACTTCCAACACAATACCACCTAAAGTATATACATAATATACTAATACTAATAAAATTTAAAGGACACTAAACGTTTCTGAGGAATAAAAATAGACTGAAACGGGCAAACGCATCTCTGCCAAGAAAAACTAAAACCTCTAAAAACGTGACAGATTTTCTTTAGCTTTAACAGCTGAACACCACTGGGCGGAGGCAGAGAGGTGGAGCAGGATTGGAAAGCTGGGTCAATGATTCTCTGGTATCAGCTTAACCATCCAAGGTGTACTCTCAGTGGCAGGGGAACAATATGAGAACAGCACCCCTACCAAGGCTGGAGACGGAGCTTTACTGAAAGAACATACAGGAGAAGGATGCAACACACAACACCGATGCTCAGTGGCTAGTGGATCTAAGAGCAGACCACAGCAACCACCCTGAACAGGCACCAGTAACCATGACAGTGGCAGACGTCCAGGAAAGAGTTGCACATATGAAGAACTGGACAGCACCAGGCCCTCATATTATACACAGCTGCTAATGGCTAAGACACAGATCCCCAGATGGGACCTGTCCCATCCAACTACCAGCCAATAAGCTGGTAGTTGGATGGTAGTTGCATATAGTTACATCATAGCAGCCAAGATGAGCAGGCTCATGGTGCAATACTTGAGCGAGGCCCAGAAAGGAACTGGCAGAGATACCGCCAAGTACCTGTGGGCTGTAAATATGCCTTTAACGATGAACATCCCGATCATCAGGATATCCCAGTCGAGCTTGCTAGACCGCCTGGAGCTCCTTGGATTATTGTTTCTCCCAGATGGTGATGTAGGTGCAGAGAGAGAAAAAACAATGGCAAGGCTCAGAGGCGGTGCACGGGCCCATGTTTACACAAACAATAGCGGATGAATAAAGGCTAACATCAGCAAAACTCACTGCTCTCTGGACGTGGAATATATGATCAAAAGCTGCCGTCCCTTCTATCTGCCAAGGGAATTTACAGTTGTTATTGCTGCTGTTTACATAACACGGTCATGAGCTTCTTGCTAACTGCTGTTAGTAAACCACAAAAGGCCCATCCAGATGGAGTGTTTGTAATAGGAGATTTCAACCAAGCCAACCTAAAAACTGTGCTTCTTAAATTCCAAAAACATGCCCACTGTCCCACACAACACACTTGACACTTGACCTTTGTTTCAAACACGTCCATGTGCTGCTGAGGGCATGTGATGCAGCTTTTCATTCCGGTGACACCGCACAGTACAGCGCAGCCGGGTCAAACCTCAAGTGGGGCATCAGAGAGGCCAAAACTGACAAAAAATTGACAGTCAGGCACTCATCCTGCAACCAGCTGACGTCACTCGCACATTCCGGAAAGTGACTGGGCCTGATGCTTAGTGAGTACTTCAGGCAGCAGAACCCTGAGATAAAGATTAGAAAGAACAGGAACCATCATGGAAGGACAGGCCTCTGCACAGCATGTACCCCCGGCAGATAGGAGAAGTGGCTGATATAGAAAAATCCTACTAATGGCTGGACAAAGATGGACTGACAGACAGCACAGAGGCACTGATCATGGCAGCACAGGAACAAGCTCTGAGCACAAGATTGATAGAGGCTGGGATCTACCACACAAGGCAAGACCCCAGGTGCAGGCTGTTTAGAGATTCCCCTGAGACAATCCAGCACATAACAATAGTGTGCAAGATGCTAGCAGGCAGGGCATACATGGAACGCCAAGTGGCTGCCATAGTATACAGGAACATCTGTGCCAAGTATGACCTGGAAGTCCCGAGGCCAAAATGGGACACGCCCCCAAGAGTGGTCGAGAATAACAGAGCAGAGATCCCGTGGGACTTCCAGGTACAGACAAACTAGTGATGCTAACCAACCAGATATAGTAGTGGTGGACTAGCAGAGGAAGAAAGCCGTAGTGACAGACAGTGCAACACCAAGTGATGGCAACATCAAGAAGAAAGAACACAAGAAGCTCGATAAATATCAAGGGCTGAGAAAAGAGCTGGAGAGGATGTGGAACGTGAAGGTGACAGTGATCCCCGTGGTAATTGGAACACTTGGCAGTGACCCACAAATTGGGAGAATGGCTCCAGCAGATCCCAGGAACGACATCCGAGATCTCTGTCCAGAAAAGCACAGTCCTGGGAACAGCTAACATACTGCGCAGGATCCTCAAGCTCCCAGGCCTTTAAGAGGACCCAGGCTTGGTGGACAAAGACCGCCCACTGGACAAGTGCGGAATATATATATATATATATATATATATATATATATATATCCCATTTTAATGTTATGAGTCAAGTGTGACAAGCTCATTTAATAACTATTTGTGTAGCACCTTTTATATCACACACAAAGTGTTTACAGTTTGTTTGTAACCATGTGATATGTAAAAATAATTATCTAGTTGTTCTTTTTTGTAACTTTCTGTACTGTTCTGGTTTCAGTCTTTCTCCACCTCTTCGCACTATGCCCAAAAAAATAAAGAAACAAAACAAAAGTAAATGAGTTTTAATGATAGTGAAGTTCCTGAATATTTACTTGACAAAATACTAATAACCATAAGCATTCATTTTAACACTCGCAGTGTAAAAGCTAAAGCAAAGCCAAACTTTGTTAGAATAACAATGATGGCCCTGCATAGATGTGTGATGATGATTTCAGCTCGAGTGTGGGGGACATTTAAAACAACTGAATGTGGAAGTTCTGCTTGTGTTGCAACAGTTCAGTCCTAAAACAGTCGAGTCAATAAGTAGCGGAACAGGGTGTAACTTTCTGAAGGTCAAACTGTGGCTCAGTTTACCAAAGGTGGTACCAACATAATTTTATCTCATTCTTTTATTCTTGTTATCTCTAAGGGGGGTGGGTTATTTATTTATTTTTTTTTTTTGGTGTGTCCTGCTGTACAGTGAAACAGCGGGTATTTATAGCATATCCTGTTGGTTCAGGGCTTCTGGGACAAAATCAAAATCATTCATAAAGAGAAATGTGTCTATATAAAATTTTTCAAATGCGAAGGTTTTCCAAGAAAGCTGTTTAAACAAACCTAGTTAATTATTCTGATCGATTAAAAAAACAGTGGATTGGAAGGTTGTATTTATTTATATGACAAAGCGTAAATGTTTTTTACTGAAAGCAGCAGCTTACACAAAATCAGGTCTGATCACAGAATGTTTTGCCAAATGTGTTGAGTAAGAGGAAACGGCGGAGTTCTAATGTTAGTCCTCAGTCTCTAAAGTTTGTTCAGATTCACAGCTCATCCAGCTTACACACGATCACTATCTCAGAATGAGGAAGAGTTTCAGCATCATGGCAAAAAGAAATAAAAATACAATAGATAATAGATATTGAGCAGAAACAAACATACCTATTGTCTCTTTGCTGGTAGTGTCGTATCACATATAGAAGTACCTGTGGTGTGTTCACCTTTTTTTAATCTGTGGCTAAAGGGCTGTTTGCCTCGAAGCGACTGCTTCATTTGGCTGCTGTGATTTGGCGCTATATAAATAAAATTGAATTGCTCTAATCTGTCCAATGTGTGACATGAGCATAAATATAAACTGGCATCTGTTATTATTCCTGCAAATTATTTCACGTACAGTAAGACACAGTATGCGCAGTGTTAAATCTTCCTGTTAAATTCCTGTTGCGATCTTTAACCTCATCATCACAGTGTAGCTACTAATAGGACTAAAATGGGTGTAGCATGTGATGTCCTTCATTTCTGATGCCTCGGATTTGGTAAAATACCATTTATTTAACAGACAGAAGTTTTTCTCACCTTGCAATATGGATTGAGAGACTTGTTTTAATTTCCAAATATTATTGTTTAGTGTTCATTTGGGCCTCAGAATTTTTAACTTGTTACCGACTAAAGTTGAGGGTGTTTTTACAGGTGTATGTACATTATAAATTAATTAAGCAAGGTAAGTGCATCCTAGTATTTGGCTATATTATGGGAATTATATTTTGGTTATTTCTACAAAAGATAAATGATTTTAACTGTGTAAAAGTACATCAGAGTTAAAAAAAACAAACAAAAACAAAACAAAAAAAACAGAAGACCAGCAAAATCCAATACTCTTCATCTTCTGGGGGACCATGAATATTCCTCCAATATTATCTGTCAGTCCATTTAGTAGTTGTTGGTGACCTCATGACTGACTGGAACATTCCACGTGTTTCCATTATTGCATGCATGCACCAAGATTATCAGCTCTGGTATCATCTGTGAGGTCATTAGATAATATGCATAGATAGCAACTAATGATCTCTTTCACAATGAACTCGTTCATTCCTATTACATCTTGGCTAACTGGTTATTCCACCAACATCAATACTCACCGCTCACTTCATCCAGGTAAAGGTTTTTTCTCTTGTTACTTGTTACTGCCTCACCTCTTTGTGCTTTTACAGCCTCTCTGACACACATGGCACAGCTTATTTGACTGCTGTATTTTCGTCAAACAGTTCAGGCCTGCAGAGTAAACAGAATTACTCACAGTGTCAACCCATTAGGGAAAGAATCTGTCCTGCAGTCTGTGTGATCAGAGGTTGCTGTTACTGAAACCTGTTTTTAACCGAATTTCCTTTATTTAACTCCCCAGACCATATTCAGATCTCACGGTCCAGCTGCCTCCTGAACTTCAGATGTGAAGCAGTAGTTGGCCTGCTCGAAACAAAGACATTAAAAAAATAGATTTCACAGTTTTTTCATAGATGGTGACATTTCAAAGTATAAAATGAATCACTAAAAAAAAAAGAACATTTTGTAAAGTAAAATTACATGACATCAAACTGCAGCTTGTAATTTACCTTTCAAATCTTCAGTAGATCTCTGATTACAAAGGAGACAGAAGGTTTAGCTCCTTCTTCCGCCTTTTGCATCTCATTAGCATCTGGAAATTCCACGGAGTTGGAGTGTGAGACTCCAATAAGTCAAGCCATCTCACCTTTGAATGTTTCTCCTTAAAGAAAACTACTGTAATCTGCTGACTCATCATTAAAACATAAGATTAGCAATAAATCTACACTCTGACATTTTTTTAAGCCACTTCAGTTTCCCTGAAGTCAAAGCAGCCAGGGTAGATTTAAGGCAACAACACCACAACCCTGAATGACCCTTTGGAGCCATGGCAGCACCGATCATAAGCTGTGTGGAATATATCTTTGTATACAGTGTATGGCACAGGCAAACAAATTCTCTTACAGCGTGACAATAGTGCGGTAAAGGTTTGGTCTGGCTTATGTAAAAAAGCAACTTGGTTAGTTTAAAGGGAAGAGGAAATAAGTCCAGTTAAAGTTAAAGGACCTTTGTTGTCATGTTTATGCTAAAACATGCAATGAAATACAGTAAAAGGAACATGTTGGCATTTGGTTTGAAGTAGGCTTGATAACAAACAGTGTTCTCTCATGCTATGTGTGCAATGTTCTATTTGCCCACACTCTTAACCCAGATATTAATTGTAAATAAACCCATTACTAAATCAAATTAGTTAACTGTACTTTTCTACTAAAATATAGAGTGTAATGAACTTGTTAAGCAGAGATTACTAAAGATATTATGTTTTTGAAGCGAAGGGTCGGGGCATATTCAAACTCAGTCCTGCTGCAACATGCACCCCGGCAAGTTCAATGGCTCTAGACTGGTAATCTGCATTATCTAATGCAGTTCAATGCAACAGCTCTGCCACAACTTTTATTTCTTAAGAAAGTTTGTAATGTTCAGTTTACAATGCTACAAGAGGCATCAATGTCCAGCCACGTGTTGCATTTAATACAACTTGAAAATCAAAAGGGTAATCTATCACATCAGAGCAAATGTTATTATTTATATTAGCAACAACACACCTCGGGGTGGCTGTAGCTCAGGAGGTAGAGGAGGTCACCTGCCAATCGGAAGGTTGGTGGTTCAATTCCTGGCTGCTCCGGGCTGCATGCCAAAGTATCATGTTGCTCTCCAAGGCGTGTTCAAGTGTTTGAGTATGAGTGTGTGTGAATGTTAGACAATAAAAGCATGTTGCATAGTTACATGGAAGTGAATGGGTAAATGTAAACATGTTGTATGAGTGCTCAGTCAGAGTAGAAAAGTGCAATATAAGAACTAGTCCATTTAACAAAATATAAATTGCTTATTTGCTTTACATGTAAGTTTAGCTTAAAATAGGAAGAAATGTATATGAGCTAATAAATTTTAGTAAAGACTACTAAACATTTTTAGTTTCATCTTTGTGTACAGTAAAAACTAGAATGGTTTAAGGCAACGGGTTTCCATGCGATTTTCTAGTAAACTCAACTAATTTGGGTTAAGAGTGCATCTAAAAGCCCCGAACTCCTCCTTTACACCAGCTTTGTGGTGCTTACTGCATCAGCTGACATAACTACAAACAGTGTTAACTGATGTAGCTAATGATGTCGCTTCATTGGTCTCAAAATGTTAAAATGTCGTTAATCAGTGGGCAGCACAGTGCTACGGTGGTTAGCACTGTTGCCTCACAGCAAGAAGGCCTGGGTTTGGATCTACCTTGGCCGGGGCCTTTCCGTGTGGAGTTTGCATGTTCTCCCAGTCTCTGCGTTGGTTTTTCCGGGTACTCCGGTTTCCTCCCACAGTCCAAAAACATGGAGTTAGTGGGGTTAGATTAATTGGTGAGTCTAAATTGCCCATAGGTGTGAGTGTGAATGGTTGTCTGTCTCTCTGTGTTAACCCTGCGACAGGCTGGCGACCTGTACAGGGTGTACCCTGCCTCTCGCCCTGTGTCAGCTGGGATAGGCTCCAGCCCCCTCCCCCCGCAACCCTGAAAAGGATGGATGGATGGTCATTAATCTGTTTCAGCCATTGCATGTCATGGTCTGCCACCTGCTAGTCTCCCTGTCACTCTGAGCCAGGAGGTTTGAGTGGATCTTCACCCTTCTGGGTGGAGCCTGGATTCTTCCACTCCTCAGCTGAGTACCTGTAATCCATCGAGCCTTGTCATCTGCGGTATTTCAGGACCAGCCCGACCATCCAGTCTCTGACAGATTTTCTACTTCCTTGGAGTGATAACCCAGCTCAGTTTACATTCCTTTCTATGCGACCTCTATTAGTGTGCTAATGCCCTTCCTCTTTGTGCTTGCCTCATGAAGTGGACTGCCTCATGAAGTGGACTGCCTCATGAAGGGGACTCCCTCAGTACCCTCTTTTCTTCATCCAGCTCAAGGATCGCCTAGCAAATCAGAACCTCAGAACTCCCCCCCCGGACCTCCCGTCTAAGAACCCAAGTAAGGCCTCCTTCTCATCCCATTCACCTTCCCCTTCCCCTAAAGGCAGACCAATTACCATCACTGAGAACATTCCAGAGACTAATTCCCCTCTCCTCCTTTCTACATTACCCCACCCGGACCTGCGGAGCTTGATTAACCCTCATGTGTGAAAATAAAGATTCAGTGATTACAGTAAATTCCCCTCTGTGGTCTCTTAATTGGGGCCTGCATGTGAGTTCACTACCTCAGGTTCAGCCAGTTCATGACATTGCATATTTAAAATAAAAACATGTCCTCCAATATTTTTTTGTAAGTTTGTTTATTTTACATTATTAATTCCTCATCTGTGCCACAAAAAAGATCATTATTTAAAAACCAGCAAAGCAAGCTCTTCATCACAGTGCCTTTGATTATTTAACCAGGTCAAAATGAACGTACTGGGAACAGATAAACATCCGCCATCAGTAAATGGTGTCCTGGTTCCTGGTGCAAGGTGGAAACTGGCAAATATTGACATTTGGTTAATGTAAAGGTGCATTTCTACTATTAAGCTATAAATGTTAATATTAATATAAAAATCAATGAATTTGGCTATTTTATTCAAAGTACAACTTTCTTTATGTATTAGTGACAGCAATAAGATTTACCCACAAAGATCCTGATTAATCCTGTTTTGGAAAGGAGTGTTTTTATTGTCAGCATTTTGGTCACCTTTTTTTTTTTTACAGGCTTTCAGTTTAATTCAGTTTTTTTATATATAGCACTAATTCACAACAATCATTTTAAGGAGCTTTATATTGTAAGGTAACAATATTTAAACCCTCTGCTAACTCCAAAAATGTACTCTAAAAGATGAATAAATTTGAGCTATTAATGATTTTCATATCAGCCATAAAAGCATGCTGATCCATGCGCGCAACATTTTATCTTCTAAGTAAGAATGATGAGATGCCGAGTGGGGGAAAAAAAGCTGTTATCTGTAAATAAGTTGGTCTTCTTTCTAAGATTTATGATCAGGATAAACAAAAACTGTCTTTCTTTCAGTAACTGATGGAGAGCATGTGGTTAGGTCTAAGTTAAGTTATATAATCAGTTGAAGTCGCCACATTTTGGAGGTTTCTCTGATGTCACAAAAACACCTCTCTCTCTCTTTGTAAAAGGGTATCATTGGGGAGTTAATTCTTTACCTTGCCGGCTTTCTATTATTATTAAGGAGATATACCAACACAAGAAATCTGATCAGGTCTGATTCTCAGAGGGGAGACTCCCACAAGGGTCTAAATATAGTTTTGGGAATCACAAAACCTGAACTTCTCCATCCTGCAACTGGTGAAGAGCTCATTTTAGATGGAAGTAGATGAAGGTGAAGATGCTGTAGATGAATGAGCTGCACTAAATCCTGAATTAGGAAGTGCATATGCCAAAGGAGCCAGTATTGAAACTATTAAACTGAGGCTGAAGAAGAACTTCAAAATTGGGACCTGGAATGTCAGAAGTCTCCATAAGGGAAAGCTGAACACTCTCCTCAAGGAAGCAAAGAGTAATAGCAGCTGAATACACCTATTGATTCATATTAATACGATACAATCCAACCATCTATCCATACATTTTCCTAACCGCTTATGGAATTCAGCATCGCAGGATACAATATAATAATAAACTTTATTTATAAACCACCTTTCAAAATGCACCTCACAAAGTGTTTCACAGGGGAAACATTTTGTGAGGTGGCCAAAAAACATATGAAGACCACTGTATTAAAAATTCAACTGAACTTAAGGAAAGCTCAAATGACAATCATGTCTCATTTAACATTCTGTGGACTTGTAGTAATCCTAGATATTGGAAATTGTTTAATTATTCTTCTAAAAGCTACAGGAGGCAGGATGACATCATGTTAGTGATGCCCAAAGAATTCCAGAAACAACAAAGGAATTCCTTCATGGAAAAAAGAAGACAAAAAAACGTCAAAGGTGTAACTAACCTGATAGGAATGTCAGATGACAATGTGCCTTTGTTTTATCATGACATTATTCATAAAGGTACTAAACAATCTGGTTCTTCCTTACCGTCTTTAACTGCTGACGCAGGATTTCTTATTTTTGGGCCAAAGATTCCTCAAATTACAGTCTAAGTAAACACATTCGACTCACAATGGAGGAAGTTTAGCTCTTTTACACAGTCAAAAAAAAGTGAAGTTTAGTCTAATACTAATCCATGTAGCAGTTCTGCTCTATAAACAGCATGTCCATTTCCTTTATAGAGTCTATCTCCACTTGTTAAACTATAACCCCGCTATAAATTTCACTCTTTTTGGTTATATGTTTTCACTTTGCCTCATTGTCATGGCACCCAACTACATTATTCAGCTTACTCGCAGTAAAGCACTTTGAATCTGCTTTGTTTGGAAGCTCTACCACAGACAATGAAATGCAAAGCAATGCTTTACATATGCATCAGTGTACTTATAACCTAATTTATATTCAGCAGTGACACTGGTATTTTGAGGGCGATGTGATAACAATACAAGCGATCTAAACATGTGAATTAATTAAATGAATATTTGACTTTTATTGACATTTAATTCAGTCCAGCCAAAACATCATCTTGCATATATTTTCTTTATTTTCAAGTGATAACGTGATAATTCAACTTCAAACTTTGCTCTAAAGTAACCTCGTGACTCAGCTGCCAAAGGAAGAACTTTGTGGGATTGAAAACATGGGGAAATTTTTTATCTCCGTAGTCACAAGGCTTGTTTCACAGAAACTGCTTCGGTAACGCAAACACAAAATACACACCCACCATTAAGGCAGGTACACAGGTGTCTTAGGAAGCCCCGCCCCTAACTGAATGTGACAAAAAGCTTCTCCCACATTTCTCCATGACCAGATCTGCCGAGCATCACACGGAGAGCATAAAACAGTCCTTCGACTCACCGTTTAACCTTCACAGTTTCAGGTAAGTCTCTTTAAAAACTTCATGTAATCAATTTTAGGATTTAGATTCTTCTGGATACCTGCTTCTGTTTCTTTTATTTTTACTATATTTATAAAGCATAATCAGGTTAATTATGGGAATGCTAAAAGTGTCAGTGAGATCATTTAATTAGTTTTAGTTACGCTAAAGTATTTCAGTGTAGGGAAGATAAAGAGTTTTATATCGACCAGGTGTTTAAATTTGCTCAAAATCCTGGGAAAGGCAAGGAAAGATGCTTTGTTTTTAAATGAATGAATCTATTTATATTCCATTATAGAGCATAATACAGTATGTGATTTCTTACCTTTTTAACCACTGACTGTATTTAGTAAATTTATGTATAAACATGTTTTCAGCACTGTGAATGTGGGTTAAATGATCTTGTTTCTCACAGTTTACTCTTTACAATCTTTTTATTGAACAGTATCTTAGTACAACAACACACTTTGACATATGTTACAGCTTGTTTAGAATAAAAGTGAGGTGAAGCCTGAAGGAGCTTAGTTTGCTCTAATATAGGATTCTTTCTACGTCTCATATTTATTTGCTCTTGTCTTTGTTCGTCCTCCTGGCAGGAATGGAGCAAGGTCTGAGCTTGCTGATTGCCACCGTCATTCTTTTCGTGGCTTCGGGTGTCCAGGCGCAACTTAATTTGTCATATTCCAATAATACACAGGTTGGTTTATATTTAACTCTACCGGCACAATACCACTGCGACCTTTGTACTTTGCACAGATGGATTATATTTGTTTAACAGCCATTTTTAGATATTTAAGAGCTGAAATTAATTTTACCATAATAAATGACATCAGAATTTGTTTCCAGTTTTTCTTTTGAAGTTAACCATTTACAGTCTGAAGCAAATGTTTAGTTTTAAGCGCACTAGTTTAGCTTGGTTAGACATCGATTTTGATTGAATTTAGATCTCTAAATTTTAAGAAATGTTAATTATTCTGGGAGAAGAATATGTTTTAGGGCCGATTAGAGACTGAAATGGGTCTCATAGATGGGTCTCACTGGTCAAGATGGGATGTTTCATATGCAGTCGATGAAAAAGATGACTAAAGAATACAGTTGATTAATTGTATAAACACTGGAATTTATACTATTTATAGATTTCTGATTAAAAACATTACAGTTGAATTTCCCATAAGTCCTTTCACATGGTCCCCCATTTCATGAGCTGGGAGGTCATTCTTTCTACTTTAGTGTATTTATTGCGGAGAGAATTTAACCAAAAACAATTTGAACTGTTTTACAGAAGTATATTATAGATAAATGCTGACTTTTTAACATCATTACTGCAAAAAACCCAGCTTTTATAACTAGTCTCCATCACTCTATAAGCCTATCAACATTTCTAATACTTTTAACCTGGCGCCATTTTACAAATTAAACGTTGATATCCAATAAGTGAATTTCTACCCACTATCGGTTGTTTTCCAATTTTCCAACTGTTGTGACTTTATGTGAATGCGACATAAAGCCACAACAGTACACCGTCTGGGAAAGCATGGTGAACAAACAGTGACTTATTTAACTGCCATTATTATTTAAGCGTTCACATGCAAGCTGAAGCTGTTAAGCTGTCTTGTGACTTTCAATGTGTTTGTGTGTCTACCAGCTGAACATCAATAACACGGGCTGCGGAGTCTCTAAACTGTGCCTATCGACACCAAGTCAATGTGACCCTGCTGGAAACAGCACCTGCCTGTTTGGGTCAGTGAGGGCAAACACTTCGGCTTCTAACGGCGCCACTGTGTCCTTTCAGCTCAGTGGGAACTCCAGTGGATACATAGCACTGGGGCTCTCTGTCAATGCAAACCAGGTACAACAACACACAAAACCAATGTAATGATTATGTAAAGTTCAGTTTAATCCTGTCCCCAAAAAAGTGTTCATACATACACAGGATACTTTCATAAATCCTCAGACAGGAAATGTTTCAGTGTCACGGCGCTTTCAGCAGGAATGTTCAGTATGACAGCCAACATCGTTGATATCTATATGATAGAAACGTGAATATGAATATACATGAAGGCACACAGAGAAGTACAAAGGAAAGCACAAAACACAATAGCACTAAATGCCATGGCAGCTCCATCGACGTACAAAACAAAACAAAACAAAACAAACTGGAAACTCAACT
>JAVDPK010002704.1:162093-198770 GCA_034780415.1 Cichlasoma orientale | reverse complement strand
ATTTGGAATAGGAGATATAAAGGGGCAGTGAAAATGTGGGATTTTATTTTTATTTTTTTATTTCTTTAACAAGGTTGGCCATAGCTGAGAAGTGAATAACCAACTAGGGTTTTTACGACCTTTTTTAAATCAAGTTAGCTATGTCAGTATAAATATTTGAAATGTATACTTGAAAGAGCCTTAATTTATGCATATTTATGCAAGTGCCCATGCAAAAGATAATGTTACTAATATGCATGGCTCTTTTTAATGATTTTTATAATACAGTTGAACAACACTGAAAAGAATCCACACATTTACTAACTTTAAGTCCTGCGCTTCAAGTTGAGCAAGTTGAATAAACTAGTTTGTTTTAAGGAAGGAAAAAGAAATCTTTTATTCTAATATATTTCACTGGAACAGGTTCATCCAAGATTTTTGAAATCGAGTGGCGAAAAAGGGGCAGAGAACCAGTCAGGGAACCCGTTAGAAATCAGAAAATTGTTTTGCATCTATAATTAGCACATGCGCTTTGGTTATATTTACAAGGACTCACAGAGCCACCACCCCAGGCCCCCTTTTGGCCACTCCCCTGGGTTCATGATTTTCTGAATACTGACGCATGCTGTACGTTGTGTTACCTGCATCCTGTTATTCACGCTTTACCGTCTCTTTGTTATTCTCCTGCAGCTGCTGTCACACAGTATGCTCGTCACCCTTGCCTGTCACTTGGGCGATGAATTCACACCTGTTGCACATGCCGCAATGGACAAGTACCTGTCAGCATTTGCAGCTGTGCTGGCTGAGAAATACAGATAAGACTCAACCACAGGGTTTCCAGGAAGCGTAAGAGGAATTTACGATGCCATGTAATATAATTTTTTGTATGTGTCACTGTTGTTATGTTGTTCCATTTTGTAATGGTCAAAAATGTGCAATTAATGTGTTACTTTTTGTGCTGTTGTATTTCCAAATAAAACCTGGTTTTGCATGCATTATCGTATTAACTACAAACTGCATTGTGCTGATCGTTTTTAAAGGAGTCATCATTTGGCTGAGTTATTTTAACTTACTGTCTTGCCAGCTGATAGTTTATATTGTTTTATTTTATTTAAGCAAGCCTTTCTACTTAAAAAGAGCCTATAACAAGTATTATAGAATAAATTCTATGTATTTTTCCAGCTATAAAGCCACATCTAATATTAAATCTGACTGATCTTTGCTCTAAGAAAAGTGTTTTCTTAAAGGACTCAGGGTTTAACTTCACTGAATCGGGAGCTGTCCGAAGGTTTATTTATGGTACCTTAATATTTTTGTAATTCATTTAGAGCTGTTAGTGGGGCTGCAAAAAAAAAAGAAAAAAAAAAAGAAGTTAATTTCCAGACAAGTTATTTTACTGTATACAGAGCAACAGCGCCCCCGTTTGGTAAAACAATGGTACTTGGATGTGAATCATACTTCAAACAGATGCAATATGTTTGAAGTATTTACAGGCATCTTTGTTGGATTGAGAAGCTATTAAGACAATATGTGTAAACACTCCTTTTTCTTAAAGAAAATTTTGATATTTTCAATACTGTGAAAACAAGGTAAACTGCATCTGCAGAAGCAGATAAAAGGGTGTCACAGTAAGCTGTGCGGAGGTGTGGAGGGCCCAAAACACAGAATGCAGGAAGTGGGCAGAGGATCCACTATCCCTCCAAACCATCTCAGCCTTGCCTCTGTAGTTTTCTCTCCAAATTCCCTCTGATATACTGATATCCTGTCCATCCTTGTCACTCCCAATAAAAATCTTAACGTCTTTAACTCTGTCACCTCCAGCTCTGCCTCTTGTCTTGTTGTCAGTACCATCTGCAAACTGTACATCATAGCAGGGTCGTTTCCACCCGCTCCAACCTGCCTGCACTCCTAATTGCATTTGTATGGTTGATCCCAGGTACTTAAACTTATCCAAATAAAAGTGAATTTTAATAGTTGAATCCAAAAAAGTCAAAAACGTGGTAAACAAAGAAAATCCACAAAGAAGAACTAAAAGAAAAGACAACAAACAGACAAGACAAGAAGCAAAACTGCTAAAATAAACCTAACTAATACTAATAACAATAATGATAGACATGAAGCAAACTAAAACTCATCACTACAATGTATAAAGAAAGTAAACACAGCAACCTAAAAGCTTGTAATATAAGAACTAAGACTCCAATTCTACCAATATGAGAAATCAGAACAGGAAGTAAGTGACAGTAAGTATAATTTAATTTCTACAGCATCTTTCAAGATAAACATCACAAAGTCTTTCACAGCAAAATACAGCCATCATTAATTTATTGTTTAGCAAATGCAAAACTCAACAGGCCTCATTGTCTGTTGTATGACTTACTAAACAGTCACCATGAAACATATGTCCTTGGTTGTTGTTTGCATGCATCCCTTCAGCCTTGCTGTTTAGCTTTAGCATCTGTGAGGTCTGAGGCAACATTTAGTTTGAGTAAAGCAATTTTAGCATAAGAATGGCTGGAAGAGTGTCAAACATGTTGAAGCAAACAGTTACAGCCAAACAGAACTGAGAACAAGGACAGACAGAGGGGTGATAGGAGAGGAGTCGAACACAGGCTAAAGAGTAGGTGGGGTGTGGGTGTAGGGGAATGTGGTAGAAGGAGGGTAGGTGTTTGAGGCAATGAGATTAAGGAGATGGAGAGGGTGGAGGGAGCTACTGTTGAGCAATCAGCAGTCTCCTCCGCCCTCCTGTTGCTATCATGCTTTTTATTTCAGTATATCAGACCTTCAAACTCATTCTCCTTTCCATCGTTTTCTTTAACCGGACTCTTTTACTTCCTGCTTTAGCTCCTTCTGCTCCCGTTTTCCCGTAGATTTATATGTCATCATCAAGATCTGATTGAAGTACAGACTTTTAGCTTCAATTCAAGTGGTTTCACAGGAGTCTTACATTAGCTGTTTAGGAATTACATTTTCATACAAAGTCCCCAAAGGCTCAAAATTAATTGGACAAACTAATATAATTTTAAATATACAAACTGTTTTTAATACTTGGATTACAATTCTCTGAAGTCAATGACAGCTGTGAATCTTTGCGTGCTCAGTTCTATATTTAATAAGAGCATGCTCTAAGGGGTCAAGATCACTTGGCCATTTTGCATTATGCTTTGGGTCATTGTCCGCTTGGCTTAATCTGACTGTATAGCCCTGCATACTTAATAATTCAGCTGCCACATTATCAACAAATGCTTTATTATAAACCTTCTGTATTTCCATTCGGGAAGGTTTCTCATGGTTGTAGACCAAAGCAATGATACACCTGCCTCCTCAGGAGTGTCCTAGACTTAGTTTGATATTGTGAAGTTGTTTTTCTTAACCAAGGAAATAATTCTGTCATCCTCCACTTTATATGTCTCCTGTGCCCTTTCAGGCCTTTTGGTGCTGAGCTGGTTCATGCATTCCTTCTTTTTAAGAATGTACCAAGTTTATTTTTGTGTGCTCAGCCTCATGATGGCCTCCTTCACTTCTATCTACATCTCCTTGGACCTCATGTTGAGATTTCCAGTGAACCGCTACCAAATACAAGTCTGACACTTGGAAGCAACTCGAGTTCTTGAGACGCATGTGTCATTAAATAAGTCTAGAAACTATATAATTTAATACTAACTGTAAAACATGAACATGTGCATGTACAATTCATATATACTGATATAAAACAAAATTGTGCATATATACATATAAATATTTATACAATTAATACCATTAATCTCTCTTTCTTATACTTCATAGATATAATCATTTAGACTCAGTTGTCGGAGTTTTGATGACTCTAATACAGTCAAACCATTTTAAATCAACTGCAGATTGGCAATGAATAAACTTTGCTTTGTGCACATATATAATGTTCACTATTTCTCTCAAGTATATTGTTTGAATACATAAATTAGATCTTATTTTAAACCAAAAATAGCCAGTGAGTTGTGATAATGCATTATTTTTCAGTGTAATTTAGTGAATTTTTTATTTTCTAACAGAAAAGTTGATCCTTATTGTGAGCCTGATATTACAGCCATGACTTCAGATCTTCTAGAGTAGCTCAACATTTAGATTTTTAAAAGTTGCATAAGCTGAACAAAAGAAAAATGATGCACTTCACTGTCCAAAATGTTGCTTATATTAGTGGGGCTTTTTTTTTTTTGTTTGTTTGTTTTTTTGGTTTTTTTGGTTTTTTACTTCTGCCTAAGTGAAACGATCCTATTTTTCCTCATGCAGGCACATAATTAGGTAAGTATACTGCGCATGTGCAGAGTAAGTTATAGCGCTTTTCCTTGTTTCTGATTGGAGAAATTTGGGGGTGTGCGCCCCCCCGTCTCCCCTACAGTATCGGGCGAGGACTCCTCACACGTGTTCTGACACCTTCTGACAGCCAACATGATGGTTAGAACAAGCCTTGGACGCCCACAACCGTGTGGCCACTTTACTGGTAATTTTTCTTTGGACCTTTGTTGGTAGGTTATATTCTTCCACCGCTGTATGTTTTTAGTTTTGAAAATAGGTTGTATTCGCTTGTTTTATGTGTAATGTATTTGCTGAAACTCCGCGCTTTGCTTTTCCTTTGATTGATCAAATGTGCTGTGTGTATTTACGCCTGCGCTAAAGGGAAATGGTAGGAAAGGCTTTTTGCTTATGGACAGCATTGCGTTTGTATGGTTTTAATTGGTCTGACACTTTATCTGCTCTGTTTGTTTGGTTGTTTGTTTGGTTGTTTGTTTGTTTTAATCATAAATCTCCAGAGCTCCATGTGTGTTTGAGAACATAAAGTAACAGAGAATAGGATGTTACACGTGAAGCTGCTGTGAGGAAGTTGAATAGCGCTGTCTGTGGTGCTGAACGGAGCTTGATTTGACTGCATTAAGTTATTATACTTTCTATACTTTTGTACTTTGTTTTTTATTTTTGTTTTGCTTTGACTTTTTGTTTTCACTTCAGTTCGGTTTCTGTTAGTTTCCAGAATGGGCCTGATGCTTCCAGTTTTTGTTTTTGTTTTTCAGAAATCTAATTTTTATTTTTATTTCTGGTAATTCAAATGTTTTTGTTTGTTTGTTTGTTCTCACGCCTAGTTTTAGATTTTTGGCTTTAGTTAAAAATACCGCTTCTTTATATAAACATAAATATCTTTATATACAGGCTATAGTATATAAATAGCTCTGTAATAAAGATATTTATATACGTAAATGCAGAGTTGTGGTGTTTGTTAATGTCAGAGTTACAGATATATCTGACAGCTCAGGTAGAGGCAGCACTCATCCAGAGGAAGGCTGCTTTATTACAAATTATTCCTCCGTGTAAACCTGAAATCTGTGTTACAGCTTAGCTGTACGGTGTCCAGAAGAAGACAAAACTTTATTTGCCATCGGATCCTGACCTGCGCGTAAATGCGCACATCCCCACTGTTTTTTGTTTTTTTAATGCTTAATATTTACCATTACATATTCATTGTATATTGTAAGATTCACACATTAATCTAAGACATTTTTGATCTTCAAGTGTCATTAATTTAAGCATTTTATCAAACGTTTCGATGTGAGCTGTGTGACTGCACTTGTGTTCATTATTGACCGACTTCTGACTAAAATGTTAAACACTCAAAATCTATTGCCTCGCGTTAACAAAAAGAAAAATCTTGATTGCGGCGGTGCTCTGAAAGGAAATCTTCTATAAATATATATGTAATGATATCAGCCGCAAAAAGAACTGTGTCCACGGCCCAGATTTACGAACGCTCTGCAGAGCCAAACCCTCTTTGGGGGTTAGAAACCATGCTGTGGGGATTTAATGAAGATGCGCAGCATCAGTTTTGCTACTGAAAGACATGGACACGTGTATTTAGCTGGCTGGTCTTATTGTATGTGTATTTGTAGGAGTTTCCCTTTCAGAGCGCAAAATTTGTTGAGAAAATGAATCATACAAACGTGATTGATTTATTAAGGATTGCAGCACGCAGTCCAACGCTAAATTTAACGCGTGCTATTTTGGTTGTGCGATTTTTGGCGTTGGAGTGTTAGTTTATTGGGAATGAAAAGGGGAGACTTTATGAGAATGAGCGTGTGGGTGGGTGCTTCAAAGCTGTGGGCTCAAAGCTCGGGATCAGACGCTGAATAATAATAGACACAGTAAAGGTCAGCTGTTACACAGAGAATTCAGGTTTTTACGTTGGAATGGTTTGTAATACTGCAGCTCTGTTCTAAATAAATCCACCTGAGCCTCTGGACCACACACACAGTCACCGGCTATTTCTAACAGAAGACTTCACAAAACCACACTGATTCTTCTTCAGCCTCCTTTCATTCATCTTAACTTCTTAGATTTTTTTTTCAGACTTTCAAATACTCATTACCTTTACATTCTGCCAAGATAAAGCCTCATAATACCGTTTAATCAGTTATTATCAGCCTTAAAGGAAAAGTGTTACGTCACATGACAGCCACACAGGGCCATCTGGTGGATGTAAGTAACAGTTACACTTCTTGATCCTTTTCATCAGCTTTGCGCATACTTGCATGACTGTAATGAGGTTTGCAAAAATTAATCTCGTCTGGTGGCTGACCTGAAACAAGCGGGATCTTTTGGTGGGCGGAGTCAAACCCTTCCTGCTGCGTCGGCTCAGAGCGAACAGAATTTCGATTTCTACATGTAAAACCCACTTCAAGATTGTCCTTAATTGTTTCGTTATTATTCTTTTTTGTATGCTGCAGAGCTGCACTACAAACAAGAAATAACACGTGGAATTGTGTACACTGTATTTAATTATTTATACTGTAAAATTAACATTAAATTAATTGACAGCAATTATCCAGCAGTTAATATACTTCATTAACAACGAAAATAATAATAATTTCTTGCATACAGAAAAAATGCACAGCAACATACTGCTTTAAATGCTCTAGCGAGAATAAAGAGCAGTATTTTACTGGTATCTTATTTTCCGGTTTTAATTGCTTCTACTTGCGTGCGCTCTAAAACAGAAACACTTATCGTGTTTGTGAAACACACTTCCAGAAACGTTTTGGGGTATCTTAAATCTTATTAGTTACACAAATTACAGAGTTTAAAATAAAAATATTTCAACATTTGGCAGGGCTGAAAATGCATCTGATAAGTATTAGTTTATTATTATTGTTATTCGTGTATGTTTAAGGTGTATTTTCATCTTTCACGTATTAGCTGGCCTATTGTGATTTCAAGCTTCACTCTTCTGAGTCATGTGGAGGTTTTTTTTTAA
This sequence comes from Cichlasoma orientale, assembly GCA_034780415.1. Classification (NCBI taxonomy): domain Eukaryota; kingdom Metazoa; phylum Chordata; class Actinopteri; order Cichliformes; family Cichlidae; genus Cichlasoma; species Cichlasoma orientale. The sequence continues at coordinate 191,512 of JAVDPK010002704.1, read as the reverse complement.
TCTGCCGTTTAAATGTAGTCACACATATGAGAGATCCACTTCATCATGTTATATTCTAGTAACACAAAAGCACCAACGATATCCTTTATTTACTCTCTTCTCAGCCGCCAAATCCCCAGTGTGATATATAATCGATGTCATGCATGTGTAATTAAAAAAAATAGAGGCAGCGATTAAACTTTGCTTTAGTGGGCTTTTATTTCACTTTTTTGAGGAGATATACAACACATTTAAACAGGCCATAGATCTCCTCCTGCTTTCCAGATGCAGACGGGGCTGTATTTAGTGGTACTGCTTTCCAAGAGCGGAAACCACCACGGCAACGAACTTCTGGAAGGTGGCCTGAACCTCTGGGGTGAAGGCGGAACCCAATTTGCCGGCAATAACAATGGTCAGGCAGTCAGAAAGCAGCTGCAAGCGGAAAGAAAATGCGTTAGAAATGGTTTTATTTAAAAAAAATGTTTGCAGTTGCATTTTTACTGAGTGCAGCGCGATTATATCCTCACACACTCTGTGGTGTGCAGTTCATAACTGCGTGTATGGAAACTGTTAATGAAGTGAACGCTTTGACATTGAAGAGTTGGCAGGTGTTGAACTGTACCTTGAAGTTGTCGGGGTCGACGTGCAGCTTCTCTGAGTGCAGGACGCTCAGCTCGGCATAGGTGGCCTTGATGTTGTCCATGTTCTTCACAGCGCGATCCAGACCGTGCAGCACCTTGGTTCCATGGGCCGCGACTTTCGGGTTGGTGCTGATGGCCTCGGCGTTGTAGAGGTTACCGAAGGAAGCGAAATACCTCTGAGTCCAGGGGTATACGATCAGACACCTGAAAGGAAGAAACGGGTGAGTTTGGCACCAGAGGATGCTGGAGGAGGGATTCTCTTACAGATATCTTCCTTACCTGATCAGAGCCTTGGAACCGACATCTTCGTAATCCAAGTTGGAAAAGATGTTGGCGATGATGCTGCGTTCCTTTTCGCTCCACTCAACCATGGTGGCTTTTGATTAATTTTTTTTCTTCAGGCTTGAAGGAAAAGGCTGAATAGTGTTCCACTTCAACCCCTCTTCTATTTAAAGGCCTCAAAGCCCCCCCGCCCTAAAGGAGAAGTGCGCTGTGATAGGCTGGAGATGATGCGCTTGAGATAAACTCCAAACTTCGCCAGAAGACTCTGGATTTGTTGATATGGGTTTAATATTCACATCTTACGCAATTCTAGTAAAGCCAAAAACAACAATGCAATCTGCACAGTTACTGTGATCTGTTAAAATTGCAGCCTAAGAATCCAGACCGCTTATGAATAAAAACGCCGCACAGTGAAAATAATGCTTATTAATGCACAGCTGCAACATATCTAACAGGAACCCTTTTAACTGCAGTTTAACTTCTATAAATTCGGTTTTGTTTTTGGTTTTTTGGTTTTTTGAATCTTTTCCTATTTCAAGCTGCTAATTTCAGTATGTTTTTTTTTTTTTTTTTTTTTTGCGAATAAAGAAACGCCATAGAGAATAAAACGGTTGCTATTAATTACAAGATCCTGTTGAAAATTGTCAACAGTTATTAAAATATGAAAGAGCATGTATAAGGCCTGCCTGCAGCTTGGGAAATTCTAAATAAAAACTATATTTATTAGTGAGATTCCAGATTGATAGAAATGCTTAATTCGAGTTTATCTCATGATGTATTTTAATGTTTGCCAAGCAGCTCGAGAGAGTTTGATACTCCAAGTGTTATCTTCAACACCACACCGGCGTTATCTGCAGCAGTGCCCCCTCCACCCAGGCACCCCGTGCCCAGAGATCCATGTGTTCTGATTAAGTAAAAGCTTGAGCCCGCTGATAAAGGCTGCCAGCTCTGTTTTTCTGTATTTGATTGGAAATTGCTGAATTAAAAAATTCAATCTGAGAAATCTGAGAAAGCTTTAACAGCTTCAGTTTGATAAGACAGGTTTTTGGTTTTATTGTTGTTGTTATTATTATTATTATTATTATTATTATTATTATTATTATTATTAGTTTGCTTACTTGTTTGTTTTTGTTTTCGTGTTTTGTTTGTATTTTTATTTGTAGGAAATGTTTAATCCAGTGCATACATTTGCACATATTTTAGAATTTTGTGCTCTTTTCTTTTTAAGTGTACACGCGTGCATTTTTGTAACAACGTCCGGTGTCAATAAATGAGCCACATTCTTCGACCTTGTTGGCTCTTTGTAATCACGAAATCTGATTATTTTTAAGAGCAAAAATACATTTCATGTGTGTCATTTAACAAGTGGCTCAGAGCCTTTTCTTATACTGACCTGTATCAAATACCTCTGAGCAAAAACACTTTACGTCACTGGTGAGATTGTTCAGATGTTGATCCTAACATCCTAAAAACTTTAAGCCTTTAAGTGCTGCGAATCTAAATAGTAATGTTTTCTATATATGCAGATTTATCTTTGATTTTTATTGCCAGCAAAGCCAAATATGTTTCAAAACTTACTGACTGTAAATTATAGGAAAAAGGTCAATTAAGTCTTTGATGAAGGTGTGTGCTGCCACTTTTTCCACATCAGTTTTACTGACATTAATTCCACAAAAACCAGCTTGGGCCTAAGTTCACTTCTCCTCGTTAGTATTGTATTGTAGAGTTTCTGCACCTGATGTCAGTCCGTCTGAGATGTCCTCCTACACCTCAGAGGACCCTGTGCTTCGTCTCTAACTTCTCTACCGACAAACCATAAGATTAAAATGTTACTTCACATTTACAGTAGCTTTCACGTAAATGCCCAATGTTTTTGAGCGACGCCCAAGATGTCACCAGCAGATATCGTCTTCAATGTTGGCTTCCAGCCACAAAAGTTTCTATCAGGGGAGGCGGACGAGTCCTATCTGCGTCACTGGATGCGGCTTGGTATCAGATGCTGTGGGTGTGACCTGGATGCCGACTGAATTTAAGCAGCGCTCCTCACCGGGTAGCATCATCAGTGAGAGAAAGAGAAAACTAATCCGACATGAGTCTGACTGACAAAGACAAGGCTACTGTCAAGGCCCTCTGGGCCAAGGTCTCCAAGTCTCTGGATGCTGTTGGAGCCGAAGCTTTGGGCAGGTAAGGGTTTCTGCATATTTCTAAACATTTTTTCTCTATAACTTGCATGACATATTTAAACATAAGTAATTTTCTTAATATAAACCCCATTGCGGAGTATTAGTGGGTTAATGTGTTCCATTTCGAACACTTAAAATGACTTCGTGCTCCAGGTGAGGCTCGAAGTCGCACTTACTGTTTTATAAGTACTGTGTGCTGAAATCCTTTGTAAAGCCACCATGCACGTTAGTCCGTATCTCACCTATCCTAACATCACCATCATCTCTACCTCCACAGGATGCTCCTCGTGTATCCGCAAACCAAGACCTACTTCTCCCACTGGCCAGACCTGAGCCCCGGCTCTGGCCCCGTGGTGAGTCACGGAAAGCTGATCATGGGTGGAGTCACCGAAGCCGTGGCCAAGATTGACAACCTGAGCGCCGGCCTGCTGGAACTGAGTGAGCTGCACGCCTTCCAGCTGAGGGTGGATCCATCCAACTTCAAGGTAAGACAAGGATCATTGACTTTATGTGCATAGAAACTTCCACTCCGCTTTTACGCACAGTTCATTTATGTAAAAATTAGGCCAGCGTGGTGAAAAGATTTTTTTTAAAGAAGATGGTAGTTTATTAACTAACTAAATGACCAAAGAATTTGTCCCAATTTGAATCACGTTTTGGGGAAACGTATAAAATATCGATTTAAAACTAAATGGAGTTGAAGTTAGTCAAACAAACTGTTAGGAGAGATTTCTGCCGAGCAAACCTCATGTCTGGTATAAACTTGTTTCCTCTCTCCGCAGATCCTGGCCCAGTCCATTATGGTGGTGCTCGCCTCTATGTTCCCTAATGATTTCACCCCAGAAGCTCATGTCTCCTTCGACAAATTCATGGCCAACGTGGCCCTGGCTCTCTCTGAGAGATATCGTTGAGATGTCGGCAGTGGAAAGCGCAGTGCATGACCATTAAAGTCATGGTGGGAAAAAAAAGATGAATAAAATGCATGCTGCCAAAGATGATACTGTTGTGTCTTTTATCTGTCATTTCACACCTGCACACTCTGCAGAAAAACTCGAAATAAATAGGATAAAATTAATGGCAGGAAATTAGTCCTTATGGGGAAAAAACAGGTTTATTTTTTTCTTAATTTATTTTCACTGAAAATAATCCATTGATTACACACTGACATGGAATAACAACATCAAACAGAAATGTCACAGGGGTGAGACGGTCTGCATCACAGTCATCGCGCTATAAATGGAGTTATGACTTCATTACGAGTCGTAGCTTATCATCACCCAGAATGACCCTACAAAAAAAATAAAAAATAATAATTAAAAAATTAAAATTAAAGAGAGAGAGAGAGACTGGTGTATCACTCCTGCTGTTTCGTTTACTCATCCAGTTAAGTGTGGCCTCTCTTACCTGACCAAAGCAGCGCCCACCAGACCTCCCCCAATGGGTCCGACCCAGTACACCCAGTGGTAGGCCCAGTAACCGGTCATTACAGCTGGACCGAAAGCCCTGGGAGGATTTAGACACGTTCCTGATACATCACCCCTGCGCATAAATGATAAGGCGCTCAACTTCGAAATGTGATGACATCAATCATATATATATATATATATATGTACAGCTGAACAACTTTACATTGCAGCATGATACAAACAATGTCCATACTGTCATCTAATGGTAGGCTGTGGTATTGTTGAGGGTCACCGGGGGAGGGGTGACCCTCCCTTACCGAAAAAGCAATAGAGCAGCCATAATTATGTCATAACCACTGTGAATTTTTAACAACAATAAACTGTTAGTGAGTGACTTGTGTTATGGTCATTGCCCTTTCATCTCACCCTGCCAAGACGTTAACTATGATGGTACAGCCCACCAGGAAAGGCGCCAGCGGGGTTTTCGTCTTGCCATTGACCGCCACCAGCAGCACCACCATAGTTATCAAGCAGGTCATAGCCACCTCCCCGAAGATAGCTCCGAACAGTTGGCTCTCTGACTTGATTATATCAAACGCTGCTCCAGTGGCATTGATGAAGCGTTCTGGCGGGGTCATCATCTATGAAATGCAGGTCGTGGTGAACATTTCACAGGGTGCAAGTGAGCTCAAACACGCATCCTTTCGGAACATGAGTAGGTGGTGCACCCTCAACTGACCTTGGCCATTCCAGCTCCCAGCACTCCTCCAATTATCTGACTGACAAGATAGGGTCCCACCATTATCAGCTCCATGCCTCCACACAGGTAAATGGCAATAGTGAAGGGAGGGTTGAAGTGGGAGCCACTGAAGGAGGGAAAGAAGCAACAAAGACAAAGTTGAGAACAGATTAAAAAAAAAAAAAGACAATGCAAACTGCAGCTGACCTAATTCCACTCAAATCTGTTAAATATCTACAGGGTACCTTTAACCTGTTGACTGTTTTAATGGCTTTATTTGTGTTTATCATATCTGCACTGCTTCCTTTATCTGTGACAGATATCCTGAAAAGTTTCAATGTACATAAATGCCTTTTAGTGACCTTTAAACTTCAAGTGGCCCACCCGATAACTTGAAGGTTAAAGTTTGGCCTATACTGCATGTGGTACTCAAACAAATAAGCCAACAGCCAAACTATAAATGCCATCTTCTGACTTTTTCAATAAATAACATTACCTGATGTTGTCCATGACAGCAATCAACACGGCTGCAGCCAGCCCGTGCACCAGGGCCGGCTGCAGCCGTCCAGCTGCTGGCACGTTCTCGATCACAGACACACAGCCGATGAAGACAAAGAACATGGTCCCCAGCAATTCAGCCAAGCAGGGCTGGTACAATCTTTCATATTTGTTGGGAGGTTTGGGCACAGGTGGCTTCTTCGTCATAGTCTCCATTAGAGTAGAATCTTCCATTTCCATTTTCTCCTGTCCCATCGTTGCCGCTGTCTTGTTTGTGCCAACAGGTGACTTCTGCAACTCACACCAGTCTGCTGAGGAGTCAAAGGTACTGCGAGGTGCCGGGTTTATTTATTGTGCTGTGAGCACGCTGAAAACAAATTGCATCACTGGTCATAAAAAAATAAAAGGTGAATTATGACACCACCCCGCCCAAACGTATTAAGGTCCTTCACACCTGCCCAGCTATTTCCGGCCGGGCCTGGAAGTCTTTGAAGGAGTGCGCTTATGTGACATTTAAAAGAAAAATAAATTAAAGACACCGGCTGTTCAAAGCTGACCACAGTTCCATGTTCCAGGGTTAAAATATTAATTTGTCATCATAATTATTGTCTTTTCTTTACTTGGATTTACTGACAAACCTAAAGCAAACAACAGGAGCCTGTGTAGATAAGCAAGATTAATGACTACTGTTTGTCATGTAGAGGGTCAGATTTTACACTCTTGTGTCACACTGATTATGCCAGACTAATGGCATCTTAAACTAAAGTAAATAAGTAAAGTAAATATATATACAGAGACACATTTATTCAATAGCTAAAATAAATAATGGTTCTCACACGTTTTGGCTCTTGAAAAAACAATCAGTGTCATCTCTCGTTAGCAGTTATTTTCACACATTTTCATTTTTAATAGGTGCTTTAGCATCAAAGAGGCCAAATGGCCAAAGAACAACAATGAGAGAACAGTCAGAATCCTGCATCAAATTTATTGTATCAGGATAATCCCCTGGAGATCTAACGTCTCGTTTTCACTTGGGTATGAGATCAAGTGCTGTTGGGTGAGCTCACCCAGCTCGCCCAATACAAATGCTGCTTACACACTGAGGCATCTGCAAAACAGTCTAACAGTGTTATATAGCAATATATCAACCACTGGGACACTCCCCCCCCCCCAGCAGATCTTTAGTGTTTCAGAATACTTAGTTTACCATTTATATGTGTGACTTTTTTTTTTTTTACTGTTTATGCACTGCTGTATAATTACTTGCATTTCTGCCACAACTAAAGCAGAAATGTAGATTGTTCTCACTCAAAATTTTAATTTACTTCAACTTTCTGCACATGCACTTTTCCACATCGAAAGGAGCCAGTTGAGGTGGGTCTGCCTAAGATGCCTCCTGGGTGCCTCCTGGGTGAGGTGTTCCGAACATGTCCTACTGGGGGGAGATCCCAGAGCAGAGCCAGGACATGCTGTAGAGATTATATCGCTCAGCCAGCCTGGGAAAGCCTCAGCGTTCCCCCAAATAAGCTGGAGGATGTGGCTGGGGAGAGAGAGGTCTGGGTTATTCTGCTTGGGCTGCTGCCACCGCAACCTGACCCCAGACAAGCGGAAGAAGATGGATGGATGGATGGATGGATGGATGGATGGATGGATGGATGGATGGATGGATGGATGGATGGATGGATGGAATAATAAAAATTATACAAATTTTTTCCCCACCATTTTTGTGGTGAAAACCTCCATAACAACACAGCAAATCTGTTATTTAATGAACAAAACCATGTAAAATTACAGACATTTTTTGTCTAATTTTACACTCAATGCATCAGATTTTAGACATGTATTTACAGCAATAAACCAGAATTTAACAGTTTTATCTTTAAAATAACCAGGACATATTTGTGCAATTATGTTAAACTTGTGACTATCTTTTTGTTTGGAAAAAAATTAAAATAATTTTTTTGCCTTATATGCTGTAAATCCATGTAAATTTGCACATTTCAATGAATCACCGCACCTACTTCCCATTTTCCTAGCAAAACAAAAAGAAATTGCAGGTGACTCAAGACTTTTGCACAGTGCTCTACATTTTGATAACATTTTCAATTGTAATTGAGGTATTGGTATTTTTACTTAAAAAAAAAGGAAAAAAAAGAAAGAAAGAAAAAAAGCTACATTTCACTTATTTGATCAAAGTGCACCAGTTTATGATTCCAGTCTAGTTTTATATTATAATCCAGTGGCCTGTCCTTGCACCAAGTAATAAAAGTATGGTTTTCCATTTGGGACTTTAGTTCAAACAATAAATACAAAAGACTTTAGTAAACAGAAAATATAGCAGACAGTGTGAAACTGGAATTTATTATCAAATATATCTGGACTTTTTCCAGCCAAACATTTCCAGCTCAAGTTAGGGGTAGCTAATAGATCTCCATCAGATCATCAGAGTACTTATTAAACCCTGAAATACCATCATATTATGATATAGCAAATCTGTCGGCACACAGTCTTCAAGCGTTGTTGAGAGATGTATGATCATCCGAATGGAAAAGATGTCATCTCGTCTTGAATAAATTAGGCCTTCACTTCAGCACAACTCGAGTTTCCCGGTCACCAATCAACAACCTGCAAAAGAGAATGATCTTTGCAGGTTATTGCATCACCATTTAGTGTCACGACCTTTCGCGGTTCATCTGAAAAAAATGGACTAAAAGGCAAATGACATGGTACAAAACGATAGCGTCCTTTCTATGCAAATCACAAAATCCAAGTAAATAAATAAAATCTTTTTTTTTTTTTGAAATAAATAAATAAAAACAATGTCAGAGAGACTCAATGCAACTGCAAGATGTGTCCCATAAGACCCTAGGAGTCTTGCTCCAGTGTAGAGGGGGTGGTGGGGCTATGGGGCACTATAAATGGTTAATAAGCATATTTATATAATACAAGTCAAACTGTAATAGAGCTAAAGCTCATTAGGTGGAGCCACAGCAGCACAGCTTTTTTGCCTCGCGTTCCACCGAAGTTCAGCGCAAACAGAGAAGGGACTTTGCTACTGTTACACAGCTCAGCAATATGCATGTGACATAAAATGAAAGGAAGGCATTATTTTCATCTCTGAGTTCTTTATATGTGCTTTAACCAGTTTTTTGGCTCCAATTAAGTTTAACCAGTCAGATCATTTCTGCTCTGAGGATTATGCTATCATTTTAAACTGCAGTCTACAAGAATAAACACAAACTACAGCTAGACTGTTTGTACAGAGCGCATATGCTTTTGGACACAAATGTAAACAACATTTATTTGTGTCCTGAATCTTCAGAGTCCCACTTTCCTACCTGACGATGCTGACGGTGAGCAGTGCACCAGCACTGGGTCCAAGCCAGTAGATCCAGTGATTGTTCCAGTGGTTGGCAGCCACAGCAGGACCGACGGCACGGGCAGGGTTCATGCAGGCTCCAGACAAAGTCCCTCTGAAACAGCAGACAGGACAAACCCACACTTTAAGACACCTGATGATCAGTGATACAGATCAGCAACACACTTCTCATTTTGCACACAGCCTATAAATTACATAAAGACTCATTTAAAGGGAAAGTTCACCTAGGTAACAAATTAACTCATGAGGCTGCATTAGAGGAAATTTGGAGTTTAACCTGTAACAGTGGTTCTCAGACCTTTTCTGGCCTGTCCTGCTTCATGAGCCAAAAGGAGTTCACACCCACACCCTCCGGTTTTATCAGACATTTAAAATAAAAAAAATAGAATTTTAGTAAAAAAAACAAAGAAACATATTAATTCAATCTAATTTCACTTTCGCGTTTCCCCTCAGCTCAGCAACACCACATCCGAAGTGTCTCTGCACCCAACTAGTGGGACTTGCTCCTTAGTTTGAAAACCACTGACCTATAATAAGAATCAGTATTTTTAGCTTTTGCCATTTCCACTTTTACAATTCGGTTTTTCTTCTTACAAAGGTCGCAGAAAGGCTGGACAAAATCAACAATTAGATCTTTTTAAAATCTGATTATCAGAACCTCACCATTTCTAAAATCATGGCTGCAGCCCTGATTGTGCTCTGGAGCACAAACAGACTGGAACAGATGGTATTTCTGCACTTCACAAACCACAAATTCCAGCTCCCAGTGTTTCCTCCTGAGGTTCTTACCCAGCAAATATGTTGGCTACCACAGTGAGGCCAATGCAAAAAGGAGCCCAGTCTGTTTGGGTTTTCCTGTTGACGGCCCCCATGCACACCACCAAAGTGAGGATCAGGGTCAACACCACTTCTGCCAGGGTGGCTTTACCAGCATCATCAGAGGCTGCATTAAAGGCTCCTCCAAGGGAAGCGGTATACCTATTAGAAGGGTACATTGCCTAAAAGTAGAACAAATGGAGTATATAGCATATAATATAATAATATGACATAATGTTGTAAGTCAACATTTTAAAGAACAAAATATTAGAGTCATGACAGAATAAACACAAATATTGACTTACTAACTTAAAATTAAGGTCAAAATAGACAAAAGAATTAATGAAAGCCCAAAATTTCAAAATTGTGCATGAAATAATATTTTTCCCTGCATTTTCTTAGCTTAAGTCAAAATGAGGTGAAAGAGAAGACATCAATATTTTGGTGATAAATCAGCAATTTGACTGACTACAAAAATGGTCATTTGAAATATTCATATACACTATATTGCCAAAAGGTGTCTGCCTTCACATGCATATGAATTGAGTGATATCCCATTCTTAATCCACAGGGTTTAATATGATGTCGGCGCACCCTTTGTAGCTATAACAGCTCCAGCTCTTCTGGGAAGGCTTTCCACAGGTTTAGGAGTGTTTATGGGAATTTTTGACCATTCTTCCAGAAGCGCATTTGTGAGGTCAGACGCTGATGTTGGACGAGAAGGCCTGGCTCACCGACTTCAGTCATGTTGGAACAGGAAGGGGCCATCTCCAAACTGTTCCCACAAAGTTGGGAGCATGAAATTGTCCAAAATGTCTTGGTATGCTGACGCATTCTTTTCACTGGAACTAAGGAGCTGAGATCCACTCCTGAAAAAACAACCCCACACCATAATCCCCCCTGCACCAAACTTTACAGTTGGCACAATGCCATTAGACATTTACAGTTCTCCTGGAACCACCAAACTCAGACTCATCGATTGGATTGCCAGACAGAAGCATGATTTCACACTCTAGAGAACACATCTCCACTGCTCAAGAGTCCAGTGGCAGAGTACTTCACACCTCTGCATCTCATGCTTTGCAATTTCCCAATTTCATCAAGCACCTGAGTTTAATGGCTTTCTGATTCTGGTGATGCAAGGTTTGGATGCAGCTGCTCGGCCATGGAAACCCATTTCATGAAGCTCTCTACACACCGTTCTTGAGCTAATCTGAAGGCCACATGAAGTTTGGAGGTCTATCGCGATTGATTCCACAGAAAGTTGGTGACCTCTGTGCACTATGCACCTGACCGCACTGTGATTGTACATGGCCTACCCATTCTTTCACAAATGTTTGCAGAAGCAGTCTGCATGCCTAGGTGCTTGGTTTTATACACCTGTGGCCATGGAAGTGATTGGAACACCTGAATTCAATGATTTGGATGGGTGGGTGAATACTTGTGACAATATAGTGTAGCTGCAAAGGGTAGGCCAACATCACATTAAACCCTATGGATTAAGGATGGGATGTCACTCAAGTTCATGTGTGTGCGCGACACACAGATGTGTGCAGACGAGCAAATACTTTTGGCAATATAAAGCAAGAGGACGACCCCCTAAAGGAAGCAGCCAAAAGAAGAGTAATTAATTAGTCAGTGACCACTACAGAGCATGTGCAGAAACCTTCTGCACATGCTGGTGATTCCTGCCATTTATTAGCAAATGGTCAGTGAAGTTGGGGCAGGCTTCTTTAGCAGTTACCTGGCAGTCCTGCCTGGGCTAGGACAAGTGATTGACAGACCAGATATTCCCTACATTTTATTTATTTCTTGTCCTTTAAGTGTACAATTTGGATAAAAACTTAATACTTTGTATTAATTTCATAACCTGTACACTATCTACAGAATCCAAAACAATTTTTAAATAGATTTAATTAACCAAACTACAGCTCCTCCTCGGGTATTTATGATTTAGTTCAAAGAACATTTTTGAGCCTTCTCTGTGTATGCTGGCAGGAACCTCTGGACTTCACTCCTCCGATGCACTCATGTGATATAACCACACAACAGTGCACTTTAGCTGAGCTGAAGCCAGATAAAGTGCCTTTATTGCGAGAAATAACCCGAAAAGGTTTGAACATTTCTTTCACAGCTCCCGGGTCACGTGGTGACCCGCAGGTCGAATAAAACTCGCGTCAGTCTCAGGAGGCGCCGCAACCTGCGGTGACTTAATTAGCGTCCCAGCTGTGCGACGGCCTCGTGCCACCACCTCACCTGACCGTTAATTAACTCTGAGCGGCTAGGTGCTGCTAAACTAGCCAAACTGTCCCCATCTCCAAACACCGGGTCGTGAATGTTAATAACCGTGATTTAAATTGTCTCCGTGGAGCAGAGCTGCACTGGGAGCTACACTCACAGGGAAAAATTTTCATATACGAGACGTCTTTCAAAAGTTTGTTTAAAAAAAATAAATAAATCATAAAGAAGTTGAGTTAAAAGCTCAACCGCGTGCGTCACGTGAAAATGCTAAACAAGCCAATAAAACAATTAAATGGCAGCCTAAGTGCCCTTACCCAAATCTTCAGCTAACGCACCGTCTTCATCCATGGACGCCACCGTCAAAACCAATAAACTTGTGCTCATAATCAATTAAGCCGAGCAGGTAACGAAGCGCGTGACTCCCTGACCGCAGGTTAATGAGCTTGATTGATTGATTGCCTCTCTCGGCGTGTGTGACGAAGAGTCATCACGTGAAGGGTGAAACTGAAGCAGCCAATCAACGATGAACAGATATACCCGACCTCTGACTACAAAAAGGGAAACACTACAGTCACCTGAGATTTGTTACCTTCAGCATGAACCTGCTCAGAGTCAGACCCTGCCTCCTCATATGGGATATCACATCTCGGCTTTTCTGCACCTGATGCTTCGGTCTGCTCAGAAAACTGTTTAATAATTTGTTGAGTTTGCTTTGTTATGCTGTAAAATAAACATACTTTAAAAATCTAATCACTAATCACAAATGGCTAGGAGAAATTTAAAAAAAAAAAAAAGCCCTCTGAGAACTTGGCTTGCAGAAGGTTAAAATAGTTTATTAATTTCTTTCTGGGGCAAATTTTATATTCATAAATCAGATTTTACAGTACTGTGCAAAGATCTTCACCCCTCCCCTCATTTCTTTATATTTTCAGGGTTGTTAAGCCCCTTAACACTCACCTATGAATCATTCAAACATTAAAAAAGGCATCTAAACTCAAGGGATGAGCCAGTAAACTTTGTGAAGAACCAGTTTTAAATTGTATATTTAGGCACTTGTTTACCAGCAACCTGTTGCAAAAACACACCATTTGTTCACATTTCTTTAGTTGAATCTATGAAAAATGCCAAAGATAACACCATTTGGCAGGGATAAAATAGAGCTATTAGTAGAAAACATGCATGATGTGCAGTGTATCCTTGAAAAAGATTAAGGAAACTCGTGGAGGGTAGAAGAAGAAGTGGTAGGCGTAAAAAACAAAACTATACAGCAGAGGAACAGTATCTGAAAGTCATGTCCTTAAGTAATAGGATAATTTCAGCAAAAACCTGACACGGAACCTGAGAGATGCATCTGGAACTTCAGTTGATCCATCTACTGTTCACTGAAGCCTCATCAGAAATGGTCTGAGTGGATTGGTGGCTTCCAAGAAGCCATTCATAAAGAAAGGAAACAGGGAGTAAAGGCTGAGGTAGGCTAAGCCAAATTACACAAGAACTAGAGTGAAAATCAGCAGCAATGCATCTGATGAAGTGATGAATCCATATTTGAAATTTTTGGTTCAAATCATTGTAAACATGTACAAAGGAGGTCAGGAAAGGGGTAAAACAGTGAGTGTCTACAGCCATCTGTAAAACATGAAGGAGGCTCTGTCATGGTTTGGAGCTGCATTTCAGCCAGTGATGTCGGAAATCTTGTTAAAACTGATGGAATTATGAACGCAGAAAAGTACATCAGATTTTGATCCACCATGCAATATCATCTGGAAAGCATCTGATCAGGATAGGCTTAATTTTTCAGCATGACAATGATCCCAAACACACTGCCAATGCAGTAAAAGCAGCTGGATTGAAAAACACACAGTTGTGGATTGGCCTCCTCAGAGCCCGGACCTCAACGTTATTGAAGCAGTGTGGGATCATCTTAACAGAGAACAGAACAAAAAGCAGCCAACATCCAAAGAAGAGCTTTGAATGTCCTTCAAGAAGCCTGGAGAACTATTCTTGAAGACTGCTTAAAGAAATGACAAGAAAGCTGCCTCAGAGAGTTCAGGCTGAGGTGCTCATGCCAAATACTGACTTTCAAACTTACAAACTGTTTTTGCCGTGTGTACTGTATTTCCATACATGTTTGTACATCAAATAAATCACTGCACCTATTTGTATTTCCTATTCTGGTAAAACACAAAGATGTGAGGGGAGGCTGGAAACTTTTGCACAGTGCTCTATATCCAATATAGAGCTGAGTTTACACACAGCTAAAAAGTTGTTGTTTTTTATTAACCTAATTCCCCTGATCATAAGCTATGCCTTTATTGTTGGTTTCTAACCTGCTGTACGTGTTTGAATATGTTTTTAAACCATACAAAACAAAAGTTTATGAAAAAAAAAGAGGAAGCAATGAGAAAATGTAATATGTATGACCCGTCATGTGGAATAATGATATTGGGTAAAAGTGGATACTGGATTACTAGAAGCACTTTTGTTGCAGTAGGTCAGGATATCTAAAATAAAGCCATGAGCATTATTCTGTGAATCGTATCACAATAAAAACACCTGTAGGTTATTAAAACTAGATTATAAAGATAAAATGAGGGTTTTAATATCATCACAAAGAGGCTGTAGTGTAGAGAGAGCATTGTTCCACCTCTTTACACAGTAAACTCTAAATACAGGGAAACCAAAGCCTTGGCTTTGTGAGTGAACCATATCTAGTTTTTTGTTTGTGATCCCTTGAAATAAAGACACGTGTAGCATTGCCACCATTTGCAAATGTTGTATCTGAAAGATGCTTTATTTGCTTGCTGCTTAAATTAATAATCTTGTAATCCGTGAAATCTATCCTGGGACTCCTCGTGGCGATCCCAACCCACCGACTGTCAGCTGAGGATAAACAGTGCTGATCCTTTGAGCTTCTTATTCCACAAAGGTCTAAAAAATAAATAAATAAATAAGCCCTTGTAAAATAAGACACAAGTACCACAGCTCGCTATCTGTTTCTCTGTAATATGAAAAGTTATAGCTGAAAATGCCAGGTTAAAACTGGGTTGCAAGTCAGGTTGTCTCTGCTGCAGTTGTTCCTCTGTTACCCACCAGATGGGGTACTGCGTGGACCCCAGGCACATCAGCCTACCCCAACTCTGCTGTGCAGCTTTGGCTCTCCTGTTCCACCCCTCCCAGAGGAGGCTTGCATACAAGGAGCACTCAGCCTCTGTGCGGAGGCATATTTCCTCATCAGCAGCCCACTTTCCAAGGCCAGGACAGCTTGTTAGCTTTTCTGGATGATGGCCAGCTGCAAACCCACTACTCCTCCACATCAGGTGACCTTGGTCTCATCTGGTATGGTGCTTGAAGAGCAGGAATAATCTCCTTTTGTGTGTGTACTCACAAATCCCCACAGACAGTTTATCTAACTTTCAGTGCAGAGGGGAGGGGAGGGGGGGAAAAAAGGATATTTTTATGTGTTGACTTAAGAAAAATAACATCTCTGTCTGTTTCTCCCTTGAGGGCCCGCAGAGTTAAACAAGTGTAAATGAGGTGTTAAGAAGCTGTGATCATGTAAATACAAATACAGCATCTCTGTTAGATGAAGCACCGAGGAGAGGAGGGCCGCCCCTAGTGTCAGTGGGTCGCAAAAATGGCATGTAGGCCAAGCTAATGCTGGTTGGTGTGCGATAACACAGAGGCAGACTTTGTGTCTGCACGCAAGCTCCTTTAAATGCATGTTACTGAAATATATTCATCTCCTGTTTCAAGTGCTTCACTGCTGAGTCATGAGTGGACCCAAGAATAAAACCTGGACCTCAAGTTTGAACAATCCTCCACCGCCAAGGGAGTTGAGTCACAGTTACAGACCGAGAAATTAAAAGAAAAATTCACCCACATTACAACGTTACATGTGTTCACAATAACCTCATTTAAGCTTCCTGGTTTGAGAAGATTATTTAAGTTTTTTTGGGTTTTTTTGCATCTCCTGCAGCAAAAAGGATACAAATGGAATTTCATGTGCCCTGCTCACAGTGTAGAAAAGAATTACGTCTAAATAATTCAACAGTAGCCTATCTTTCAAGCAACATTGTCTTGGTGGATAATCCACAGACTACAGTGACAGTCTTCACTGTAACCAGAGTCCTTTGTATCATAATGTTGATGTTCTCTGGATTAGGTGGAGTAGCCAAAACATACATTAAAATACATTTAAAAATATATATATTTAAAAAGAGAGGTTTATAACCACTGTGAGCACTACAAGCTGCCGGCTGCATTAAGATAGTTTTTGCAGTCTGAGTGAAGTCCTGTTTATCCTTGAAGAATTTTTTTTTTTTTTTACAATCTGCAGCTTTGATTAGGAGGAGGAGAGGGCGCCATTAATGAGGTCAAAACACTTAAACATTACCCCAGTAGAATCAAAATTAGCTGTGTTGAACTTATAATGCTTATAATTACATCTTCTGAAAGCTTTTTCAAGTAGCAGGTACATTTGGTGACACCCCTTCATCCAGCGTGTCCCACCCTGCAATGAGCGAGAGGTGGGGCAGACGCTGGACGGGCGCACCCATCAGCAAACCTTCAGCCAGTTTTAAAGGTGGTGAAAGAAAACCGGACAAATGGATGGAACCCGCACGGTCACAAGCTCCTCACTCCTCGACACAGCCGATTCAACCCTGAAGCTTTTTGCTGCGATGTGCATTTAAAAGTCAGTGATTACAATACTTCATTAACTGAAAGCAGAGTTGCTGATTGTGGAATGTGCAGAGTGTTTGCTTATGAGGAAAGATGCATTATTACGTATAAAACCAAGGCTGGATTACTTTGACCCCAAGAGGCTCAGAAATTCCCTGGTTCATTGAATGTTAATTAGTTTGGGTGATTTGATTAATGGTGCATTTGTTAAGGAATTAGCACAGCTAAAGTACAATATCTAATGAAGTTGGGGGGGGGGGTATTGTTTGCAAGTGTTTTAGGCCTTTTTAACAGGGAAGTATGCATCAAAATAATATCTGAGGGGGGTGTAATAACTTTGCAGAATAGGAGATGGTCATGGTGCCTCATGAAATAATGAGGCTGCAGTGTGTGCCAAGGTGTGTGTATATTAAAGGAATATTGCCTTCTTGCTAAAAGAGACATTAGAAGATGGCAGCAACCGCCAGCAGGCACTTAGCTCACCTGACCATCTACCTTCACCTGTAAAACCAACCACCTGACCAAGAAGATAGACCAGCACTCAAACCCAAGCGGCCTTCTTCTTCTTCTAGCTGTCCCACTTCCTCATGGGGTTGCTGCAGTAGCCACAACTCTCTGCCAGCTGGCTCTATCATGACTTCGTCTTCTGTAGCTCCAGCTCCAAGGTCCTAATACTGATGTTCTTCACTCCCATTCTCTCTCTAATGACTTTGTTTCTTGTGCGTGTCCACATGCCTATCTACACATTTGCATTTCAGCTACTTCCAATCTCTTTGTATTCTGGTTTGACAGTGGCAGGGTTTCCATTGCGTATAACACGGCAGGTTTAACAACCATCTTGTGGATATTCCATTTGACAGCTGGTGGTACTTTCCTGTCACAGAGTACTCCAGATAGCTTTCTCCAGTTGCTCCACCTGCACTGGATCCTTCTGTCCATTTGTGCCTCCATGTCTTTGTCACTTTGCAATGTAGTCCCTAGGTACTTGAACTCGGTGGCTTCCTGTAGTCATTTTCCATCAATCTGGATGCTTCTATCTGATATTCCATGTAAACACATACAGGACCAGTCAAAGTGAGTGTGTCCAAACTTTTGACTGGTACTGTATATTCTGTCTTAGTTCTTGATACCTTCAGCCTTCCTCTTTCCAACACCTCTTTCCATTTTTCCAGATCATCTTCCAACTCGTACTTCTCTTGAGCACACAACGCTACATCATCGGTAAACATCATTTGCCATGGGGCCTCTTTCCGCACCTCTTCTGTGATCATGTTCATTATGATGGCAAACAAGAATGGGCTCAAGGCAGATTCCTGATGGAGACCAGCATCCACCATAAATGGCTCGCTGACTCCAGCTGCACACTTCACAGTTATTTCTCTCTGATGGTGCATGTCTTTCACCAGCCTGATGTACTTCACTGGGACACCGTTGCTTCTCATGCACCAGAAAAGTTCTTCCCCGGGAACTTGGTGGTATGTTTTCTCCAGGTCAATGAATGCTCCATGCAGGTCTTTTGATCTTTCATGATATTTATCTTGCCTGATTGCAAATAAGTTAAGCCAGGTGGCCTGTAGCTTCGCATTTCCTGTACTGACATGAGAGTGGCATCAATCTTCTCATCTAACTGAAGTGGTTTCTTTCTAATTTTAAATTGACCCTCGAACACATTTTACAGAGGTCTGCTGGCAGGGGGTCAAGGACCCTCTAACACAGAGTTTGCTTACTACCATTCTACTTTCAGATGACACTAGAACTGTATGATGAAAACTTTCAACCTTAATACTTCAGACACATGTGACATGATGTGTCACAATCATTAAAAGAGTTTCTACTGGTCCAGAAATAAATTGCTTTGAGCAAGGGTGCAGGTTTGGTAATAACATTGGTCGATAGCGCAAATGTCTAATCAGCCAGTCACATGGTGGCAGCAGCTCAGTGCAGCATCAGAATGGAGAAGAAAGGTCATTTAAGTGACCTTGAATGTGGCAATGGTTGTTGGTGTCAGGTGAGCTGGTCTGAATATTTCAGAAACTGCTGATCTACTGGGATTTTCCCACACCACCATCCTTAGGGTCTACAGAGGATGGTCTGAAAAAGAGAAAATATCCAGTGAGCAGCAGTTCTCTGGGTGAAAATGCATTATTGATGTCAAAGGAGATTAGCCAGACTGCGCTGAGCTGACAGAAAAAAACAACAGTAACTCAAATAATCACTCATTACAACCAAGGTGTGCAGAAGAACATCTCATTCAAGCAGATGGGCTACAGCAGCAGAAGACCATACCTGGTGCCACTCCTGACAGGTGAGAACAGGAAACCGAGGCTACAGTTCACACAAAATTGGGCAATAGAATAGTGGAAAAACATTGACCAGTCTGATGAGTCTCAATTTCTGCTGCAACATTCAGATGGTAAGTCGAGAATTTGGTGTAAAGACCATGAAAGCATGAATCCATCCTACCCTGTATAAATAGTTCAGGCTGGTGGTGCTGTAATGGTGTGGGGGATGCTTTCTTGGCACACTTTAGGCCCTTCACTACCAAATTAGCATTGTTTAAACATCACAACTTACCCGAGTATTGCTGCTGACCACGTCCATCCCTTTATGGCCACAGTGTACCCATCTTCTGATGGCTGCTTCCAGCAGGACACCATAACATAAAGCTCAGATCATCTAAAACTGGTTTCTTGAACATGACAATGAGTTCACTGTACTCAAATGGCCTCACAGTCACCAGATCTCAATCCAATAGAGCACCTTTGGGATGTGGCGGAATGGGGTATTGGCATCATGGATGTGCAGCAGACAAATGTGCAGCAACTGTTTGATGCTGTCATGTCTATATGGACCAAAATGTCTGAGGAATGTTTCCAGCAACTTGTTGAATCTGTGCCCCAAAGAATGAAGGCAGCTCTGAAGACAAAAGGGGGGTCCAACCCAGTACAGATTTGTCTCATCTGTCAATATACATTTTTTAATATTACAGCACAATTTGTGCAGTAATGTTAGTGTTAGCAAGTTATTTTGTGACTCTTGACCTCTAGGGACACCCCTGGACGTCAGTCTGAGAACCACTGCTGCTCTGAGATTATAGATGTGATTCATTGTTGATAATAATAATTAAAAAAAAGAAGCCAAAAAAATGAAGAGAAAGTGCACAATTTTAATGCTGCACAGTTATTTGGTTCCTTTGTTGTTTGTGTTATAAGTCACATATTCTTGAGAGCAGACTGAACGTGGCTGACTGGGAAATTACAGGTTTGTGTTTTTTTTTTTATTCATTTCAGTTTTAAAAAAAAAAAAAGACAAAAGAGGACAGATTTACCCAATCAGGTTTTTTTATTTGGAACAGAGTGGCAGATTAGTGACAGGGCGGTGGCGTGGAGGATCCGCCTCCTTTCGCTCACTCAGCCAATGACAGAAACTCAGCCTTAAAAAATGCAAATGTATAAAAACAGGAATGGGAACAGCAAACATAGAGTCGTGTAGCCTCTACTATTGTTGACACACACACACACACACACACACACACACACACACACACACACACACGCACACACATGCATACTCACACTCGCACACATACAAATATATGCTCTCTCTCTCAGATACACACACACACCTTATTTGGCTACGCAGGCTTAAATGGCTACAAACGCACACATTTACACTTTGACAGTCACTTTTAGAAAAGACAGTACGTGTTTATATCATTCCTGCCTGTGAGAAAGTGGCGTGTTGTCTGTCCATCTGTCCTGCGGCAGAGAGACAGACAGGTAGACGAGTCAGACAGACAGTGAAAAGACACAGTCAGTGTGTGTGATAGCCACTGTGAGGGACGGGCCGCCCCACATTCAGCAGTGAACGGACTAAACACACGCTCACGCACCCACACACACACACGCGCGCGCATCGACAGGCTAGTCAGTGTACACAAGAGTCTGCTGTGAAATATCAAGGTGAAGCACTCATGCAAACGCAAACACACAGGTGGCAGGTTTGGGTGAGGTGCAGACACACACACACACAGCACAGGTATTCTCGGACTGGCGAGGGGGGGGGCCCAGGTAACTACACACGCAGGAGTGGAAGAGGTGTGTTACCTGTCTGTGGAAGAGCGTGGGAACTGCTGGAGTAGGTAAACACACACACTCGACCACAGTACATTCCAGCTTTAACTCACCCCTCTCTTCTTTCAAAGACACACACTTGGACAAAAGAAAAGGAAAAAAAACACACACACACACGCAGAGCCATCCGCACACACCCAGACGAGTATAGTTTTGACTCCCATGCATTTTTGTTCTACAGTACTGAGTATAATAGAAGCTACTAGCCCAGTCGCACTGGTGTGTTTATTGTTACAATCTCTTAAATAGAAGCACACCCCGCCTGTCTCCTCACTTCGAGCCCCCTCCCCTTCCCCGAAATGCACCCACAGCAGGTTAACGTTGACCTCATAAACACTAATTCATTTTCCCCTCATAACCAGCGCTCTAACGACCAATGTTGTGACTGAATTAGTGCACGTGGGAGCAACTTCCTGCGTGGACTCATTTTTCATTAAAGCCCCTCACGCTTCCAAGAGGCCCCTCCCATCCCCAAACAGAGAGCCAGTGATGGAAGAAAGTAAAAAAAAAAAAAAAATTAAAAAAATCATAAAGTGAGGCATGCAAAGGGTGTGTGTGTGTGTGCGTGTGTGAGAGAGAGGGGGTGGGTGGTGGTGTTATTGGATGATGGCTGGACATGAAGTTGTGCTTTTACACATACAGACCAAACTCTGAACCAACCGGCAACTGATCGATAACTAATCAATAACATACTGAAACCTCCTGATCTCGCTGGAATCACGTGATGACTCTCGCCATGACAGCGATGATGATGATGACACTGATGATGATGATGATGATGATGGGGTCGATATGTTTTTGAACGATATGAGTCTATTTAAAGTCTGCGCAGTGCGTTTAAACGCGCAGCCGGTTTTATTTCCGCAACTGTGTGTGTGTGTGTGTTACGTGTGTGTGTACGTGCGTGCATGTGACAAGAGCACAGCTCATCTAAAGGGATGACGAATGTGATGGATAAAAACTCTTCATGGTCATGCAGATGGTTAGTGACGCCAGAAAGGATACGCTGATATTTACATATAAACTTTTTTGTTTTTTTTGTAACTGCTAAATACACATCCTCCTGTTTATTATTATTATTACGGTATTATTATTATTATCATCATTATTATTATTGTTCACCATCCAGCCCAAGAACATTGATATATTATTGATTATTATTACTATCCATAACTAGTCTTTATACAGCTTAGAGGAGCAGAAGGGCCACCAGCTGGTTGTGAACAAACCCTTGATGCGACCGGACGGCGTTTCCACAGCGGCTCCTCGATCGTTGTGAAACACGCCGAGGGGGCCCGAGCACCGTTTTCTGGTTGGCCGAGCGCAGAGAGAGAGGTCAGCGCCACCTTCGAGCAGATACAAGTGCGTGCGTGTGGGTAAGCGTGTGTTTATGTGTGGCGTTGTGGACGTGCGTTTGTGTGTCTTTGAGCACCAGATTGACGGAAGGCACAAAAGAGACCTTTCCTCTCACCTTTGACCCTGGGCTCTGTGCGGCCAACCAGATGCTCTGTATGTTTTGTTTTGTTTTTTTCTTTTCTGGTGGGCGGTGGTGGTGGCGAGGGGCAGAGTCGAGCCCACCGCTCTCATATTTTGTTTGTCCCTGAGCTCGCTCCACCCCTCTCCCCCCTTTCAGGCCTTTTCGTGTTTGCTCCGTTAAAAACAGAAGAGGATCGTTTTTTTTTGTGTGTGTGTGTTGTGTGCTGGAAAACACAGGTTAAGAGCATGTGTTTTGTTTTGTTTGTTTTCTTACAAAATAATCATATCATTACATACAGAACAAGAGAATCTGTAGAATATTAATAACAACATTTACTTTAAAAACATCTTGTGTGTATGTGTTATTTTTTTTTCTGAATATATTTGGATTTTTTTTTCCTTTTTTTTTTGTCCTCTTTTTTTTCTCTCGTTTTCTTTGAAAAGAAAGGTCCAAGTCCGCAGAGAGAAAGGCGCTCTCAAGTATACTGGAGACGAGAGGAGAGAGGGACGAGGAGACGCGAGCAGATAAGGGGGAAGCGATGAAGAAAAAGAGGTGGAGGAGAGGGAGGAGGAGGATGAGGAGGGGCAGGGCTTAGAGTATCTTTCTCTCTTCTCTTGCTCGCTCTTTCTCTCTCCTGGTGTGCGGCGTGTCTCTCTGGCGTATTGGTGTTATGCATAAAACTCCTCCTGCTTGTCTGGTTTCTGGTAGGTGACGGTGGCCTGTTTGGGTTCCTCCAGCGTGTAGCTGCCCTCGTCCTTCTTCTTCATCCTGTACACCAGCAGCATCACCAGGAAGGCGGCGAACAAGGCGCCCACCACACCTCCCACTATCACCGCTGGGGCAAGACAGAAACAGAGCGTTAGTCATCCTAAATTAGCAGCAGATTAGATGCTACAAACACTCAAACACACACAGACAAACACTAAAATGCCATTAGAGCCACTTGTACATCTGCGGCCGACTATGACACAACACGTAGATGCTTTAAAAACACTTCTAGTCTGAAAGCAGAGCAAATCTACCACAGCATTACTACCACCTTCCTGCTAAGTGAAGACGGATGAGCCCGAATGTGCCAAAATACATTCTGTGCTGCCAACTGCTTTGTGTTAAAACTGCAGCCCTGCAGTGCCACATAGTAGTTTAACCCCGCGGGGGCCGCCGTAACCAATCAGCAGCAGCTGCATTTTCCCACCTTCCTCTGCTCACATCACTAATGAACTCTGCCGGGTGACACGGATTAGCGTGTGGTCGTCAAAATGGTTAAAAAAATAAACAAAAATCCCTCATTATGGTGAGCGGCATCCACGCCAAAACCGTAACACAAACACTTTAAGAACACTTTGTTTCCAGCCTTTGTGTCGGGAGAGTTTACTCTGTTTATCCCGTTTCTGCTAAGGGATTTAATTAATACCGTTTTTCACTGTGTACTGTCACTGCAAAAGTATTCACCTTCGCTGCCTCGTCACGCCGTTTTATCTAATTAAAATTTTCTGTGAGATTTCAGTCAGTTTAACTTCTTTTGTTCGATCATGCAGTGCATAACTGCAGTCTGTACATTCACCATCGCGCTCGCTCTGATTTTATTTAGAGTTCGATTTAAGAAATGTTCACTGTACCGTTTGGAGTTGTTGTCAAGATAAGACATAATGAACCACTTGTCCATGAATTCATAATATCAAGTCATCATTAAGATGACTGGCTCAATCAAGGATTTTAGTCATGCTGGTGGGGCTGGTCCATGGATGGCATTGTCATTCAGACCATCTGTCCACCACTTTTATCCAGAATTAAATTGGACAGAATGCCCTGAAATTTGGCACCGATATTGATGTTCTTCTCAGGATGAATTGTAACAACTTTACTGAGCTCACTGTGTTTCTGAACGCAAAAGAAATTTTAATTTTCCCAAAACTTTGGTTTGAGTTTTGTTACAGTTTTGTTTAGTTCTGAATAACAAGTGTTACCATGCTAATGTGCAACACTAAGTCAGTAATAATAGATTTATGTTTCAGACATTTTATTGTCAAACCCTCTGTTCACAAGTGGCAGCCAATCAGAAGAAAGTTGGCTTAAATGGAGAGGAGCTAAAACAGCTTGTTTTAGATTCGGGGGATGAAAGGCAAAACAGTAAAAGTTCTGTTAATGAAAAGCTGCACTAAACACTAATACGTGTCTACAGGGTTGTCTAAAATATGTTGCCTCCTGCTCTTTACCGATGAACAGGAAATCAGCAAAAACCACCGCCAGAAGTCCACCAATCAGAACGGCTGAAGGAGAAACAGAGAGCCAGTCAGGTCAGGCAAGTTGGCTGCTCCTTTACTTTCTACAACAGTTCTCTGGGATAAGGGGAAGGGGGCACTTGAAAAGGAACTGGATTTACCCAGAGGGGAAAGGATGAGAAAAAAAGGGGGAGAAAGGAGGGGGGTTGGATAACCCAAGAAGAGGATCGCTTGTTCTCAACGGGTCAAACGGGGCTAAGCAGCACATTTTGTTATGGGGATGAATCTGCACTACGTGAATGTGAGGTGATGCCAAATTATCTGAGCAGCTTCCTGAAAGCAGGGAAAGTAGACAGGAGGCAACTGGGAAATGAGCTCTGTCAGGCTAAGGGCTGATTATTTGACAAAAGGCATGAAAACAGAGGCACAAGATCAGAAAGACATGCACTGGGACAAAGGGATAGATGGATGAAAAGGGCTAAAATTCAGACATGACACAAATGGAACCCATTAGCATGAGCTTCAGTGCTGGGTAATCTTACCTATCAAGACCTCTTTTCTCTCCAGGATGTTCTTCTGTGGTAGCTGGGCTGCAGAGCTGCCTCCATCCACCGTGTTCCCGATAAGATCAGGATTTACCGGCATTTCGCTGCCAAGATCATTGCGGCGTCCATCCGGGATTTCAAAATCCCCACTTGGTCCTGGAGCGCCCACTTCGTTGGTACCCTCCTGAGACAGGGAATGTAAAGTGAGACCAGCGACAGGAAATTTACATTTGATGCAATCCCATTTGTTCCACAGAGTCGCTGCACTGAAACGCATCCAAACCAGCACAGAACTTTCCATGGCACCATGCTCGCCTTTAAAACAATGAGCCCCTGTATGTTCGCATGGGGGAAAGTTGTTTAGTTTCCGACCAACAGAATAGACGCACAAAATGTCGCAACTTAATTATATGCGGAAAACTAGAAAAACCTAAATGCATCACGCTTTAATGCGGAGCTTCTGAGATTAAGCAAAAGCACATTTATCAGGGTCTGATCTGTAAATAATTAAGAGGCAGTCAGAAGAAGAGCTGGGTATCAAAGTGTTATGGTTTACTGAGCCACAGGCTGTAGATAAAAGATGGAAGTAGTTCCATGGTGCCACATGATGTTGGTCATTGGCACTTCAATACAATCATGTCTTTTTGCAACCAGAGAAGTCGCCCCCTGCTGGCCACTACAAAAACGCAAGTTTGAAGGACTTTTGTAATTTTACATGCAAAATTTATAACTGTATAGAATTTGGTACTGTCCAGGGCGGACTCTGCCTCGCGCCCTATGATAGCCAGGATAGGCTCCAACCCCCTCAGATGGATGAATGGATGCATCTTGTTAGCCTCATAATTGTTGACATGAGCTGAATCCTACCTGTGTTGTTGTGGGCTGCTGTGGGCGGGCTGTTCTCTTTGTTGGCACCGCCTGAGTGGTTGTCATCATAGGAACCCTGGGCCTGAAGATCCTGGTCTTGACAGTGGTGGCAGTTGTGGTGGTTGGTGCAGCTGTGGTGGGCTCAGGGGTTGTCACTAGTGTGGTGGGCATGTCTTCTTCTGTAGTGGTTTCAACATAAAACCTGCTGGGCTCAGGTGAAAGGTAGATGTCCTCCTCTTCTTCTGTGGTGCTCAGGTCATCTGAACCAGCAGGGGGTGCTGCACTTTCTGCAGGACTGGTTGCAGGATTGGTGGTGACCACAGGATCAGGAGCGGAGGACCGCGGGGCGGCAGTGGTCTGGGCGATGGCCCGGATTCTCTCCAGCTCTCTCTCTCTCTCACGCTCTCTCTGTCGCTCTCTCTCACGTTCCCTCTCTCGCTCCTGCTCTCTCTCCCTCTCTCGGACACGCTCCCTTTCCCTCTCCCTCTCCTGCTCCCTTTGCCTTTCTTGCTCCTTCGCCAGCTCTCTCTCCTGCTCCCTTTGCCTTTCTTGCTCCCTCTCCAGGTCTCTGTCCTGTTCCCTCTCCCTCTCCCTCTCCAGCTCCTTGTCGAAGAACACGCCACTCTCTCCATCAGCCTCGGTGGGCAGAGGGATGGTGGTGGGGTCCTCTGGGTTGGGGCTTGGTTCTGCTGCAGGCGGGGCGGCGGGAGCGAGGGCGGAGGCTTGGGTGGTGGAGAGAAGCAGGGGTTCTTCTGTGGTGAAGAACACAGCTACTGATGTCGGCCTCATACCGATCTCAGGAACTGAAGAGGGAAGAATTAAAAAAAAAAACTTTATTAAACAACAAGAGCAGATTAAGTTAATACATTAGACAAAAATTCATCTCATTCTATCACACAGTTTTGCAAGCCACCACCCGCCCACAGATAACAGTACATCAGAAACTGAGACTATTGCTGGCTCATTCACTTCACACTCAGTAGTTTACTCTCTAGTGACACTTCTGACACTTAATCTGATTAGTCTTACTCAGCCGGCAGATTGCAGCGTCCCTAACAGGTGTCCCCTGTGTATATCCCTAATACCCAAAGTTCCCCCGGTAGCTCACTTGATGGGATGCAGTGAAAAATAAGAAGGGACATGTAATGGAAGCAAGAGAGGAGCATACAAGGTCTGAGATGGCTGTGTTTTTTTTTCCCCTCTCATGTCTAAGCAAGCAGATAGGATGTCATCATATAACAGTCTGAATATCACAGCAATGCCCCAATACTGGAGGCTTACCTTTCTGCCTTAAAGACCACCTTTACATTCATGTAACATCACTGGAGCATCCACTCTCACAGCACTGAACTGATGCAAATAACTTAGCTGCGCACTGAGATCATGCAGGCATTTTTATCCAAGAAGACAAGGCGAACCCGTAACAGGCAAAGGGGCTGCAGCCTCACAGGGTTAATGTTGCCTGAGGACCATCAAACTGACCACGTTCACGTTGTTGTATTTTTATAGATTTGCAACTCGTGGAAAAAGAGAATGTGGCAGAAGTTGCCTTCGGGGTTTTATGAAAGGCTTTGTAGCGTGTGCTGTAAAAACTCCGTGTAGTTTTGTTGACTAAACCAAACCAAACTGCAAGCGAAAACTAAAAAAACAACAACTATAACTCAGCTAAGACTGCACCGGTGAAGCCCAGTCTCCTGGATGGACGTAGGGTGTCTGACGTAGGCTTCTACATGGAGCTGGAATTTTCTCTTCTATCCTTCGGAACAGAGAAAACATCGTTCATCTTTTTACGCAGCCAGCTAACTGAGAAACTAACAGACCGGGATTTATGAGTGCAAGTGTCTCTGCCTCATCTTTCCCTTAAATGTCAGCATACACAGAGAGCGCTTAACTATGTTTGTTTGTTTTTTTTAAATTGCTTATAAAATAGTGAATTTAATGATGACTTAGCACACCAATTAAATTGCCATTTTCTGCTCATTTAGCTGTCTGACAACAGAAACTGAACAATATGTACACGAGGACGGCTACAGTAAACTGTGAGTTCAGCTGTGTTAAGCGAAGAGAAGAGAAGAGAAGAGAAGAGAAGAGAAGAGAAGAGAAGAGAAGAGAAGAGAAGAGAAGAGAAGAGAAGAGAAGAGGTGATTCATGCTCTTTGTAAATCTCATAATAGTATTACTCCACCTTTCATTCTGTTATAGCAGTTGAAGCTCCTTGGGTTGAAAGAGAAACAAATTGAATTTACAGGCACAAAGACATGAAGGCTGTAGAGGAGGTGGAGAGGATATTGAAATATGGACTCGAACAATGCAGCTTCTGTTAAACGTATCAGACACCACAAAAAAAGAAACAGCCTGGTTCTGAAGCAGCTGTGACACAAAAATGAACATCTGCCTGTTAAAAATGAGCCCTTTCTCTGGGCTCTGTAGTGTGGTTTGAGCTTAAGCAATTTGCCAGGCTGCTGTTTCAGCCACAGGGGGTGCCTCTGCTACACTCTCCTGCTTTGAATTGTAATTTATTTTGAGCGTGCTCGCCACTAGCGCATCGCCTGAACCGAGGGCAGCCCTCAATGAGTCACGCTTAATAAGGAGCACGGCGCTCAAGCTTCAACAGCAAGATCAGAACATCAACCTGAATTACAGCAATGTGATTTACATTAAGTAGGTAATTCCTACGCTAGCAGACGGTCAGCCCCGCGCAAACGCGGGGCATACGCTCACACATAGGTGCGCACAACTGCTGGTGTTCGTGTGATCGTCTAATCTGCATGGACTGTAATCTGATTAGAGTAAATAAGATCGTGGGGAACTGAGCTTCGGTTAGTGCTTGTTTGGAAGGGTGTGTCTTAAGGAATTTTCTTAATAAATCTGTTTCTAAACTTGTCAGTGGAGCTACACGGCATGATTGTGTGCGTGTGTGTGTTTGTGCGTGTGGCCTCCATGCATGCGAGTCTGGTGAATAGAGAGGGACGGTGGGGTCTTTAGGGTCAGCAGATTGAAACCAAGCAGCTGTTGAGCTTGAAAGAACCAGGGCATGAGTGTGTAACCTCACAGACTCACACGCGCACGCACTTACAGCCAGAGCCGGAGCCTGAATAGAGGTCCTCGTCGTCGTAAAATTCGTCTCTCGTCGACCCTTCGTCGTCAATGGACTGCGACCACTGTCCCTGTTAGACACAGAGAGATTACAGTTAGTCATCGTGAATGACTGAGAAGTTCATCATTTCATTTGAAAGAGAAACCGCTTTGGCAGATTACACACACACACACACACACACACACACACACACACACACACACACACCCACACACACACACACACACACACACAC
>JAVDPK010002704.1:116629-153872 GCA_034780415.1 Cichlasoma orientale | reverse complement strand
TATATATATGTGTGTTTTTTTTCCCATTAAGAGTGATAAAATCCAAAAATATATATCACATACTCTGGGTTAAGCTGAAATCTTTTCAGTTTTTCATCCAAACTGGAGATGTCTCTGAGGTCCGCCCCAATGATACAGTAACGATCTGATTCAAGGCTGTGGGCATCTGGCAAAACACAAAAACACAATTAAATAGAGTTTGAGACATTAAATGAAATATATCTGGTATTTTAAGCCACCGAAGCATCATCTGGACATCAAAATAACTGAAACATTTATTGAGTACCCAGCAGTAAGGAGTCCGTTGAGTGGGTTTCGATGATGGGTTTGGACAGAGGTGGTTTTGTCCTAGTCAGAGAAAGTAACACCATTACAAGTCAACATTAAAACAGTATATCAGCAGTAAATAAGTATCCAGTTTTTTGTTTTTTGTTTTTTACATGCAAACACATTTTCAGTTCCAGAACCTCAAAAATGTATAATACCATATATATAAATACATAAATCAGATCAAATCATGAATAGTTCATAAAGTGCATGTGGCTTTAACTGTATTGTTCAGCTCAAGTTCCTTGTTAGTAAATTGGTTAATGGAACACTAATTATTCTTACAGGCACATTTTTTGTTTGTTTTTCAATCACCCATAAAGAACTTAATTTAAATACTGGTAGTTATTGAATTATAAACATATACAAGACCTGTTACCCTTACA
Organism: Cichlasoma orientale; assembly: GCA_034780415.1. Taxonomy (NCBI): domain Eukaryota; kingdom Metazoa; phylum Chordata; class Actinopteri; order Cichliformes; family Cichlidae; genus Cichlasoma; species Cichlasoma orientale. The sequence goes on along the minus strand of JAVDPK010002704.1, from coordinate 153,159 downwards.
TATATGTAAGGCTAATACAGTATATATACAGTGGCAACGTTAAGCCACTTCTTTTGTGGAGAAAATTTTTTAAAGGCTCTAGCTCCCCCTATGGATCTCTGCACTACATTACAGTCACCAACAATAATATCATTATTGTTATTTTATAACATAAGCCACAAATGTTTCATGAATCTCACTACAATTTTGGTTTGCACTTTTTTGGAAGGACATGGGTTAAGAGCAAAAAAAACAAATCTACATCCAGATATTTGATTCTTGCATGTCAATGTCAATGTTCAGCCTTGGCAGCTCTTGTTTTATATTTAGTGGTCAAAAATTAATATGCAAGTTTATAGATCCTCTAATATCTACAAGGATTTGAAATACTGAACATAAATATCACTTTGTCTTACTTTATATTGTGTATTTTCCTTGCCGCAACAGTTGGAAAATCAACTTCAAAGAACTTCCGTGGCATGAGGTTTTCATCCTATAACACATATGCACACTCAAGATTAGCACCTTGTAATTTTTTTGAGGGCATATTTCAGTCATTTTGATGCAGCCACATCACATGAGACAGGACCTAAAGTCGCAGCTTAGTGTGAATCAGATTTACAACACGGCGCCGGCAGCAACCTGCACGATTACAAACCTTTAGTCTCCAAAATGTGGTGTCCAGTCCGGCACCCAGGTTGATTACTTGACAGTCGCACTGCGTTTTCCTTATAAACGCATCAAGAAGAAGGTTCACTCCTTGAACACGGGCGTAATAACCTGTCAAATCAGATGAGCCGAGTGGAAGCTCATTAAACTGTAAAATGACTGTTATCAGCTGGTTATATTTAACCTGTCAGCCATAATGACACCATTAATACTGCAAACTGTACATATGCTATGGCACTTATAAATATACTACAGGTTTGCCTCACTCAGCTAAATAGGCGCTGTTAAGCAAAGTCCTTTAAAGAAAAGCTGCTGCATTGCTTGCCTCTGTTGATTTCAGGGGCCTTCCGCTCTCCTACAGATCTGGCGAAGTATTGGATATACGGGTCGTTCCAGTAGCCTTTACTGGTAGCAAACCTATAAAACAGATCAAGACATTAATAACACCCAGAGTGGCAAGTGCTTAATGAACAAAGTAAAAGACACCAATATAAATTCAGATACTGTATAAGTAAGTCTATACAAAATAGCCTAGTTGTGTACTATATCTCAACTATTATGAGAGGAAACTGGGTGTTTGGATCGTGCTGTAAATAATGAGTGACCCTTATCTGAAATGTAGTCTTCTATTTAAATACCGAAGCTATAACATTAACATATCAGATTCATGCAGAATGAGCTTCAGCGTGCAGCAGGTTCCTGACTTCTTCACCTTAAGTTACCCTTACAGTAATGAGTATAATTCACGTGTTTAGCGTATTAAATGGCTCCATGCGCTAATGTTACCTTTTGCATGTGGTTGCATCGTCACACGTCGCCCTAACTGCTTCATCGGCTGTGTCCGTGTCTGTGAAGGGTTGCCGAGATGCCATCGGTGATTCCCGTCCGTGCTCTCGTCCACCTGCGGTACTCTGGTTACCTGCTAGAAGATAACTATGCAGCTACAATGACAGGTGGGTCTATTTAGCAAAACTGGACAGAGAAACAATAACGCTGTGAGCAAAGTTGAGTGACGGAAGTCCTTGTGAAAAGTCAGCGAGTTACGAGCGGTGGTGAAATAGCCAGTACGTAACGAGGTTATATTTTTGCTGGATATTTACAAACTACTCGCAGCTAAAAATGTATGGATGAACAATTGCCCGGAAGCAAAATATAAGCACTTCCGGTTTGTTTGTTTTTTCCTTTTCAGATTAAGAGCATAACAAGCGTTCTTACTTTGAACAAGAAGAAAAAAAAAAGGGAAAGCAGCGCAGTGTCGGCAGTATTCAGTGTGGTAAATGTTCAGTAGAAATTTTAAGCATTATTTACCTCCAGCATGGAAAATGACCCATCCAATAGTTTCAAAGTACAGAGAGAAAGTTTGTGGAATAGCCTACATTTTACATTTGCTTAGCGTCGTTTTGTTTTCGGACTGAGTTTAATGTATAAACAATTATTTGTTAATTTGTTATTACTTTTGAAGGTTCTGGCAGTCTCTGTGAGTTGATATGTTTACAACATTTAGAATTTGCAAAGACAGGAGGCCCAGGAAATGAAGATAGAGAGTGGGTTTGCTCGTTTTGCGTTATTTTTTATTGTTTGAATATGTTCAGTTTTAGTTTAGTTTCATTAGTTTCAGTGTTTTTGTTTAAATTCTTTTAAGTATTATTGTATGGGGCGCATATGCCAGAGGTAAGATTTAAGAAAATAAGCAAGGTATTAAAAAAAAAAATTAAAAGCAGTTGACTCTTGTAAGCATCCAAAGTCTCAGTGAACATGTCCATTAAACTATAATAACTTTGGTGGATATATTGGACAAAGGATGCTGAATATGGGGGAAGACCAAAGAGAGGACTCATGGATGTAGCGAAGGAGGACATACAGAGGAGGATGCTGGGGTGAGCTGGAGACAGAAGATCTGCTGTGGCGAGAAGAATTACGTGATAATTCTGATGGATGAAGACCACTATGATCATAATAGTGAAACAAGAGCGTAGGCGTGTATATGCAGAACAACATGTGAAAATGGACCTCTGAAATAGTTGTGTGTAAACTGTAAGGGAAATCCCACCATGTTAAAGTCAGCCTTACACCTTATGTCCCTCAGAAAATCAAGAATATCTAGAATATCCCAGAGCAGTGCCTACTGCTTTATTAAAAATCCTTTTGAGTCCCATGGTGGAAATTAATCACAGGGTTGCAAATCCTGTGACAGTGTTTGTTAAAGTCTATGCTTATAGAGAAGCACAGCAAGCCTATTTGTTCGTAACAAGATGTACAGCTGCAGAGACCGTGAGACAAAGAGCGGAATGACTTCAATTTACATTTTCAAAGATTGTAAAGGAAGAAAATATGCAGCTCTGAGTCATTCTAACATTGTTAGAGTATATTCAGAGTGATCCAGATAATTGCATTAACAAACAGCTGAGGTGAAAATCTTTATCTGAGATCCACAGTTTCGATCTTACAGAAGCATAATGCATTCAGCTCCTGACAGAAGCCTCTTGGAGCTGTTTCACTGGTTTCAGTTACTTGAGTTGAATGGCATTAAGGGTGCATATATAGCCTTTTTTATTGCTGCATAGCAAAAAGGATGTGGGCTCCATTCCCAGACTTAATGATGCTAATGCTTCCTGTAAAATGCATCTCTTTTGCTGTATTGTCATTGCTTTCATTTTTATTTATTATTCCATCCATCCATCTTCTTCTTATCTAGGACCGGGTCACGAAGCCTAAGCAGAGAAGCCCAGACCTCGCTCTCCCCAGCCATCTCTTCCAGCTCGACCTGGGGGACCCCAAGACGTCAGGCCAGCCATATATAATATAATATATATAATCCCCCCAGTGTCCTGGGTCTGCTCCGGGGCCTCCTCCTGGTAGCACATGCCCAGAACACCTCACCCAAGAGGCGCTCCTTTCGATGTGGAGGAGCAGCAGGTCTACTAGCTCATTAAAACCTGTCTCTTGAATTTGTATTTTTGTCCTGTCTCCCTCCCTCCCCTCACCCTCACCCTCCCCCTCCCCTCCTTGAGCCTGAGGCTTCTTCCTGTTAAAAGGGAGCTTTTCCTTTCCACTGTCGCCAAGTGCTTGCTCATAGGGGTCATTTTGATTGTTGGGGTTTTCTCTCTATTATTGTAGGGTCTTTACCTCACAATATACAGCGCATGATGCTGTGATTTGGCGCTATCTAAATAAAAATTGAGTTGAATTTTCCACTTTTTTAATATTAATTCTTTCCCCCATCAGTACATCATGTGAGTGGGTTTCTCCTGCCAGTTGTCCAGGGGGTGGTGGTGCTGCTTGGCGGATGCTGCGGTGCGCTAACGTGACTTCCTGCCGCTGTGTGTGTGTGCTGGCAGTGGCAGAGGTGAGCTGCTGCTGCTGCTGCTGCGCACTCAGCTCTCACTCATCCACTGCGCTCTGGGAAAAAAGCAGCCGACGGATTATCCAGCTCCCTAACGCTGTTAGCTCGTCGGCTAACGGGCAAGCCAGGGGACCATGAAAAGCCGCTGGAGCCAGTGAAAGTTAGCCACGGGTTACTTTGGGACTTTAATGCAAGTAAAGATACCAAAAAGGAGGTTCGCGGATCATGCCGTCGCCCCCAGCGGGAACTTTTGTCTAGAATTTCCACTCGGGAAAGGCTAGCTCAGGGGCTAGCGAGGCTGCAAACTATTTTTAATTGGCTTTGGGCTCAATGGCTCTCGCTTGTTTTTCCCTGTCATAGCGACAGCTTGGAAAATTGGGAGAGGCCCTGCGAAGTTCATGACAAACCAAAGCCCAGTTTGGAAGCTTAAGTTCGGACGACTAAACTGGTAAAGGAGCGAAAAATGAAGAAGCAGTTCAATCGGATGAAACAGCTCGCCAATCAAACAGTTGGCAGGCAAGTATTGAACTCTGAAGCTTATTAGCGAACTAGAAAACACTATTTCACCCCTCTGACCGGGTTTCCAGTGCTTGTGGACACTATTTAATTTTTAACCTTAGTGTAAACTAACAGTAACTTGCTCTGTAGTCGTTCTGGCTTTGAAATGCAAGAAAAGAGAGTCACATGAGCTGATATAAAAAAAATCTAATAAGGGGAAACTGGGCTGACAAGCAGGGCAGCCTTTCATGAATGAATCGTTTGACAGCCAGGTTTACGGATGAGAAACTCTTAAGACTCAACTGAATTTAGCAGTTTTTGAAAGTTTATTATTGTAAGGAGAGGGGGAGGATTTCAAACAGAAGAAAATCATGAAAATGGTAGGGTCCCTGAGAGCTGTAAAGCTGTGAAACTGTATCGATATGTCGATATGTGTCCAGGGGTTAAACCTATGTTGCCAAGTCAACATCTTTTCATGCTTGCTCCTTTGCAGCTGAGTGTAGACATCAGATTCAAGCTGTGCTGAACCCCAGAGCGTATGAGACAGTGATGGCTTTATGTACAGCCTCCACTTTTATTTTTGGGGGCTTTACAGTTAAAAATAACGCTCTTTTATTTTAGTTGAGCCCTTCACTTCATCCTGGCTCTGAAACAGACATTTTTCTGATTGATTGACTGCCCCTTGCAAACAGAAAGTTCAAACAGCAGCTTCTGCATTCCAAAACCTGAGCTTTTGGCTCATAAATATTACGCATAGAAAAGAGAAGCATAATTTTCCTGCTTTCATTCGAAAAAGAGTCTAAATTCCACCAGCGAGGGCTTATTTTGCCGTGTGCAGACCTGTCAGCCAGTATCATTCTATGTGATGACACATGCTGTCCCTGCGTAACTAGATATCTAAAGCCATGATAAGCTCAGTCTTGTGAAAACATGAGGGTAAGACATGTCAAAGGATCTTTTCAACCTGGGAGGTTGTTCTCATGATGTCAGGTGTTATGGTTGTTTGCTTTTATGCGGAATTTGTTTGGCACCTTAGGCAGGTATTGGGCACAGCTAACACTGGATGGTGCCAGATAAAGACACTGACAGGCTGGAAATGGTAGTTTCAGAGGCAGACTTGTATAGATTTGTTCCCTAAAGCTGAAGATCAATAGATCAGTTTTGGTCAATTGATCAGTTGTAGTTGTGCTATCCTGTTTAATATGATGATCTGCATCCTTCGCATATGTCAGTGCAGGCATGGGCTGACAGAGAAGTATTATACACTTTACCTAAGTTAGAAATTATTGGTGTAATTCGGACTTGGAATACTGCAGACTAAATGATAAATTGACAAACTAATCAGCGATAAATTAACTCGAAATAAACATAAGCAGACAAAGCAGTGATAGTCGTTAGCAGAAATTGAGTTGTTGGCAGCTTTGTTAAGACAGAGTAATCAGCGTGTTGACGTGCATTCTGTGTTTACTTCAGCAACAGTAACGCTGTCATGGAAGTCTATGGAGAGATTCTGCTCCCGAAGCCAAAACTTCAGGATCTGGAGAAGCAGGGCAGCTGGAATACTCATAATTTCCTCTCTGCGCTCAGCAGCAGTAAATTAGAAGTGGAGAGTGTAATGCAGAAAACAGACACATACGTGTGTGTGTGTGTGTGTGTGTGTGTGTGTGGACGCGTGCAGTGGTTGCTTGCTCTTTTGTATGCACAAGTAGGGTTAATCCCTCATGCACTCATATGCATGGCCTTCTGAATGAGCTATCTGTCAGCGGTTGGGTTTAGAGCAAGCAAGCGCAGTCTGTTTCGTCCATTAAGTTCGTGGCTGCCTGTGTCTGCAAAAAGCTTGGAGTGCAAAAGGCCGCCTCTGCTGGGCCCCCCCTGGGTTCCTGTGATTGTGCGAAGGCAGAACACTGTGTTCAGCGAGCAGCCGCTCTGAGGAAATCTCTCCTTCTCCTTCTACAAACAGGAAGCTGCGTCCCAGAGACATGCTTTCTAAAGAAGAGGAGGGAGGAAGAGAGAGTTGGGAAAATTGACATTGAATTAGAGAGTGTAACAGATAAAGAAAGATAGTGGCATATGATTCATGGTGGAGATTTCTTTTTTATCTCCTTTTGGAAGGTTAATGCGGTTTGCTATCTATGACCTTACTGACACACGGTCTATATTTGTTTATGGCAGGTAATATGTGCAGATAGTGACACCTTTAGAGGAGATAAGTTATGAACAGGAAATTCTGGGTTATGACTACTGTCTGCATTCAAATTAACACTCTTGCTCCACAGAGCCAGAATGAGGTGAACATTTTAGTCCACACAACTTATGTTTAATGGGGACTTCATATATTTTTCCTTCTTTACTGCCACACAGCTTTATATTAAACATGACCAAAGCTTCAAATAATTGAGTCAGAGTGTGAGCAGGTGATTCCTATGAGTGCTCCAAACGCTTTGTTTCAGGCAGTTTTTCTACTCTTGAGAGACTGGATATCCTTAATATGGTCATCTCGGGCACACTGCTTGTCCACCCACCTGCTGCTCAAACCTTATATTTACAAGAGGAGTCCAATCAGAAGGCAGCTGGCTTCAATGGAGAAGAGCTAAAATGGCTTGTTTCAGATACTTGAGGATTATTTTGAACTGTAGATCATGCATAGCTACTCTTGTAGAGTCCAAGAATAAAAGATAAGGAGCTGAAAATAAGCATAATAGGTCTTTTGTCTTCTTGGTATTTTGTGGTTATATCAGGAACACACTCTGGCAATAATGGGCGGTGCTGAAGTGTGGGACAAGGCCATGTATGTGTGGGAACTCAGACATAGATGAAGCAGTAAAACTCAGAGCTGTTGGCTCCAACATGTTTGGAGTTTTTCAAGTTTAGCGTGTTGACACACCCCAGTGCTTGCCACCTCAACTAACTGAAGCCCTGCTGTGTTGCAGAGGTAGACAGTTTGTCAGAGTCACTCATTCAATACAGTGACGAGCTTATCAATAATTCTTGGCTCCCTTTTAATTACAGTTGCTTTGTTTTGTAGCTTCATTCTTCTAAGAGTGTGGTCAATGCAATGACAAACACTGCTTGCACTGTTTTCATCAAAGCTTTTTGCCCCCCCCCCCTCCATTGTTAATAATTCACTGGGTTCATAAATTACAGTATTATATAATCCTCTTTGATGCTATATCTAACAACATAGCTGAGTGTTATGCAATTTAATCATCCATTGTATTTGAAAGTCCTTGATGAATTGAGATAGGCTCAAGTTGAAAAGAAACTCCACACAGGAATCAACAAAAATGTCACCATAGCGTTAACAAAGATAGGTGACTCTGGGCGTTTCTCCCACATGAACAATGACATGCCTCTGTGGTACTGCTAAGCTGTCCATGCAAGGTTAGGCTGCTGTTCCCAATTTCTGCTTGAAGCCAAGTGATAAATCTCAAAGACACAAAATGATAGTTTCCCAACAGAATCACCACCGTTTGTCTCATTAATGGTTCGGTCATACCAGAGCAAAAATAAGACCGCAAACTAGGAAAAATTGGTGGCTTCCCAGTGATTGAATTTATTTTTTTATTTTGCATTCTGCGACCAACTGCGAGTAGTTGCTTGCTTGGTTGAGCGTGCAACAGCCTCAGCCTCTGGGCGACCACTGTCGATCGCAAGCTCGCCTGATAGGAGGTAACCTGACTCACACTGACTGCAGTCGCTCTCAGACAAATTGGCAAAAGCTGATTTATAAATGCAGAGAGATTGCACAAACTTATCGCAGACTGACTCTGATTGCTAAAGGGCACATCTCGTCTGCAACACGTCTCTTTCAACAAGTTGCCAGCTGGCTGTATTATGGTTATATGTCTAAATGAAAGCAAGGTTGCTGAGTACTTATGTCTTTTTTGCAGTTAAATTGCCATTCTGCAGCAACTATGATGCTATTGGTGGAGGCTTTTCTGAATATCTGCTTCAACTCTGGAGACTTTCTGCCATATTTGAGACTGAATAAATTGTGAAAATGATTGTTGGTTGCATCCCTTTTACAGTTTTGTACAGTGAAGTGTTGGTTAATTACATAGTTATTGATTCTTAGAGCATTTGGATAGAAATATTGGTGTGGAAGGAGACATGCTATTTTCTCAGATTAGCTTAATCTGGATCTGTCTCTATACACAGCAGATTGAAGTCCTTTGCTGTTCACCCGCATCTTATGCTGTCTCTTGCCCAGATCTAATGTTAATTTAACAGCTCACGTAATCAGCCACATTAGATGGGCTGTATAGGCTGAGTCACTCCATTATGCCTCCAGCTCCTTTCATCTGGGTCCAGTATCCATTACCTTGTGCCTTAAGCTGCCAACTGTTGCTGCTGTAAGAGCAGACCTTTCTTCACTCCTGAGTTCGCTGACTGTGTTGAGTGGCCTGTAACAGCCGCTGTATTGTGCCCGTGGCTTTACTTAATCGCTTTCTACTTTCATAGTAGATCACCATGGTTACCATTCTGAACAACCAGCCACCGCGGCCGTGCAGCGAGGATCTCTTGTTGTTAAGAAGTCACATGCAGCGTACAGTTGACACACTTTCTCCAAAGGCTACTGCTTCAGCGTGGCATGCCGAGGTCAGCTCTATTTGCTGGAGGTCAGCTGATGCTGGCAAAACAATTGTTTTGTTTGTTGTTTGTGCTCCGATTAGGCTGCACACACTGTATTTTTGTCTCAGTGACACTGCATTTAAAGGTTTAAAGTGTTGCTTTTGGGAGGGCTTTAAATGTGAGCGTCTTCATCATGTGGTCTGATCATTCAGTTACGGAGACACTGGCTCAGTGTCTGCATACGTCATAAACACACCTCACCAGGTTTCCTTGGTCACATCAGCGTCAGGAAGCAGAGCTCGGGGATATCATCAAGGTTTTGTATTTGTCTTGGTTTGTAAATAGTTTAGTCTGGTTTTGATTCAGCTAATAAATCACATATGTCATTGAGTGGGCCATATGCAAAGTGGATTTGTTTAAATGGTATGAATATTGGTAGTGGGGAAAAACATGCAGTGCAGTGTTGGCAAGAGTTTTTGTTGAGGTCCACTAGAAATGTAACCACTTCTGAACTGTGTTCTTTCATTTATTTTAATTATTAATATTATCTTTTCTATTAGTAATGGGTAATATGATGCGTGCATTTGGTTGGGGTAACGTAGATTTCAGGTGGGTAGGTAGGTAGGAATAAGATTTTCTTTCCAAAAATATTAAAGGTCGGGATGTGATCTATAGGAGAGTCATAACAAAGGGATGAGTTCTTGATTTTTAAGATCAGGACCACACAAGAGCTCTTCAGCATGTAGACAAGACCAAAACATGGATTCCATGCTGTGGTTTTATAATCACTCTTTGCGTGTGTGTGCATATGTGTGTGTGTGTATGTGTGTGTACGTGTGTGTTTGTGTCTTGCATTTTTCCACATCTATTTGGAAGTCTTGTCTGTAGGTTTCTGTGGGTTATTAGATGTTTTACTGTGGCTTTCCTCTGGAGAACGTCTTTCCTTTAATCTCAAATTCCAGATTATTCTGGTTTGAAGCGTAAAAAAAGTAACATTATTTGTATGTCTTTCTGTAGGACCCCAGACCTATGGTCCATTCTCTCAGTCTATTTTGCCTTGCTCCCTGCCTCTGTGTTGTAATTGAAAGCAGCTGTGAGGAGGTTACCATAGTTCACAGAAAGCAGTTTTTGGAGCCCAGGCTTCATTTAGAGCTCAAATCTCCCAAAATTCAGGCAAATGACCATCTTCAGGTTCCTCCAATTGGAGGACTGAACCTGCACTTGGAAAAGTTTGCACAGTAATTTGGCACACATGCATCAGTGTAGCAAAAAAAGAGACAACAGTTTGACTATTGTTTGGTGACTGCAACCCAATTTGCGAGAAAGAGGTAATAGAGGTGTAATACTGGAGGCATGTGCATTTGCTTTATTGTGCAGTTCACATTAGCCTACTTGCTGTAATGCCTCCCTTGCTTTACTTAGAACCCTTTTTTGGTGCATCCTTGGAAATTCTGGGACCTGGAAAAATAACAATACAGCAGGCATTAAACTGCAGGTATGCTACAATCCGGGTAGATTGGTACATCGATTGCAATGAGTCCTTTCTTCTCTAATAAGAAGCCACCAGCCTATGTGAATGAACAAGCAGTCTGAGGTGTGACTCTTTTTCCCAGCCATCTCTCTTTAAGTGAATCTAATCTGTCTGACCTCTTCAAGTCCAACTATTAGTTTACTATTAATAGGTTCAGGCGGAGCAGGGCTGCGTGCTGTGCACATGAAGACATGAGTCTGAGTTGCTGCAGCTTAAGGAAATCAAGGCTTGTCCAGCAAACAGCAGAAACACACCTTCTGCATTGTTCTTTATTTTATATTGTTTAAGCACACAGGGAAGTTTAAAGAAAAATGTGATTTGCTCGACTGCTCGAGCCTAGAAAGATCCACACACTCTTGCAACATTCCCACAAATGTCCAGGACACAGTTTTGGTATTGATTTAATTGTGGAAGCCAGTGTTTCAGGGTTAACATAATTTCACCTGCAGGGGTTTTTCATAGTGCCCGTACAGTGTAATGAACTTATCTGCTGTCATCTGTCAGTGCTAATCTGTGCTCTCTCTCTGTTGTCCTTTCTCACCCACAGGGCAGAGAAAACAGAAGTCCTCAGCGATGACCTCCTGCAGGTAAATCATTAATCAGACACTGTAGAGCTCTAACCAGTTCTTAACATGGCTGTGTCTATCAAGCAGGGGTTGCAGTTGCATGAACCATTTTTTTTCTGTTCTGAATGAAACCAGTTTGTGTTTACATGTGCGTACAATTAAAATAATTGGAAGAGTTTAATTGGTTACATGTTCCTCAATAAGCAACCAGATTGGTTTTAAAACACACTGTGTATCGAAGCCAGCCCTCCACCGTGGTGTAGAAACTGAGCTTGAGCTTGCTGAAATTTTAAAGTATTCTGTAGTAGGGTAGGTTAATTCATTACCCCTTGATATTTGGATTACTTGTACAGTACTGTGCAAAAGTCTTGAATCAGCCAATTTGAGTAGTACTTGTGTAACTCTGTGGCTTTTGCTAGCAAAGAGTTCTGAAGCGCATGCTTAGTGCTTCTGAACTTCTGTAAAACTCTGCGTGCAGAGCAGCACATCAATTTCGCCGGGGAAATCTATCTGCTGCCTCTGAGGCAGATGGCAGGTGGGGCTGGGTCGGAATACTGGCTGCTCAGCAAATACATTCCAGCAGTGAACATTGTCTTTGTGTGTAAATGGGAGACGAAATAAATGTTCAAAGAACCTCAGCTGCCTTTGCACTACTCCCTGAAAACAGATGCAGTGCCTTACACCCTCTTTTCTAATCATACTTCTCTCCACCCCCTTTTGTTGGCGATTATTTAAACAAACAGTACTGACAAAACTGTAAATAGGTTCCTTTCTGAGATGGACAAAATACACATTTGAGTGACAGCTAGAACATCAGATTTAGAGCCAGCTGGACTTACTATAATGCAAGTGGACAACAGTGGTGACTAACCGCTTGCGGTGCTTTTCACTGAAGAGAGGAAGTTATATTTTTCTTGACAATTGACTTTGACCGCTTCTCAAAGACACAGTTGTTCTACCTCTGCCTGGAAATCAGCCGTTCTTTTTCTCTGGGGTCAGTTTCTAGGCTCTTTCTGATCAAGGAAAAGGGAGTGAATCACTCAGAGATAAGCAGTCAAACTCCTTAATTCCTAAGAAGGTTGCTTTCACTTCGTGTCTCAAAGCACAAATGCTCACTTTGCTGAAACTGATGAAAGCTGAAAAACTGCAACTTTGGTGCAGTTATGGTTTATTTTTTGGTTGTTTTTTTTTGCAGAAGGCGCTTAATTTAATTTGTGTTTGTATATACTTGTACCGTCTTCTGCTTACACTGCTTACATATAATTTATCATTTCCATGAATGGTTTTAATGCCACCTACTGTATATCCTCTATAACAACAAATACTGTCCTTTGGCAGTGGATCTGTTATATATTGTTAATCTCTCATTTCTTTCAAGGACCTTTTGAGCATGACTAAAATCTCCCCACCTGTATATATACCTGTGGAACTGCACCAGATCCTATTTAACCTTGTTACATACAACATTAAATGATTTAGCCTATGCCAATTAGCAGGGTTTTTTTTGTAATAATATCCACATGCTTAGGCGCAGTGGGATGCTTACTGATTACTAATCATAGTCATGCTGATTTCCCTCAGAACTCTTGGTCTCTCACTAAATAATTGTAATGCAAAACTTTCTGTTGCTGTTTGTGTCTTGAGAAATGTAATAAATGCCTAAAACAAAACTTTGTTTGGATGTACTGTATAAAGCTAAGACTGGCTACATCAGAGCTGTAACAAAATCCTCATTATTGCATCTTAAAAAGATGGCTGTGGAAGAATTCTCATTCACGCCTTTATTTCTTATAGCATGAACTGGCACTGCTGGAATACGGAGAAACGACAAGAAACAGTGCCTCTGTTAGTTTTATTTAAATTTATATTTAACGTATCTGTATCTTCATTAAATGTGTCTGTAATAAATTAATTAATAGCACTTTGATTTACCTCTTTGTGTAATAAAGGGTGATGGAAGTACCATCTGTCTTAGTTTCAGCTACTATCAGGTTCATAAATATTTGGACAAAGGCACAATCTTTTTTTCCCCCCTCTGTACGCGACCACAGTGGGTTTGAAATCAAACAATCAAGGTGTGACTGAAGTGTAAACTTTCAGACTTGGGAATTCTAACCGTTTTTATATATTGAAGAACATTCCATCTCTTTACCCTGAGAAACTCTTGGGTTGCTTTTGCAGATTGCTTTGGGTCATTGTCCATTTTCACTGTGGAGTGCTGTCTGATCAGTTTTGCAGGCTTTGGATCTGAGCAGAGAGTATAGGCCTGCACGCTTCACAATTCATCCTGCTACTTCTAACAGCTGTCACATCATCAATAAACACTAGTGACCTGGTTCCACTGGCAGCCGTACATGCCCGTGCCATCACACTGCCTCCGCCTTGTTTGACAGATGATGTGAGCTGTTTCTCTCCTTCTTCATACTTTTTCTCTTCTGATGTACAAAAATGTTAGTATAATTCCAATATTTTCCAAAACTAACCAACTCTTTACAGTCAGCTTCTTTCGTAGCTTGATCACTTAAAAGCCTTTATATACACGATCTTCTAAGGTGGCAGAAAGTCAGGCAGCATTCCTGTGCCAGCTGTTCGTTTCTGCTACGCTGTATATAGCCGCAGGCAGTTCACATGGGTACCATAGAAGTATTTCATAAATACCATGTTGCCTGCTTGGACACTGCGTGTGTGTGTGTGTGTAATAAGTTTAGAACCAGCTGTTTGAACACTTCTGTCACTGATCCCAATGCAAACAAAGAATATTTTATTTCCCATCCAAAGCTTGCTGAGTAATTCCACCCTTTAATGAGTCATCTTTAGCTATTTTTGCTCTTTCAGGACTTGTCCAGACATGTTAACATCATTTCTCTTAGGAACCAATAAATAAACACATCTTTGTCTTTTTCTCCCTGTCTGTCCTACATATTATCGGGATTCCCTTTCCTATGACGCATCATGGGATTGACCAAGTATTGACCTCATCATGGCAGAAGGGAAAAACACGCCCTGCTGCCGTTCGGCTCCTTTTCAGACTTGCAGAGACTCCTCAGTATAATTTATTTGTTCTTTAGCCCCACTTTCTAACAATGTAAGGAAGAAGAATCCTGGCATGTAATCCAAACATTTCCCATCCACCCACACAGGAACTTGGGCCCTTGTAGACCATAGGGAGGGGAATCCCCTGAATGGTTTTGTACCAGGCACTCACTGAGCTGAGTCTAATCGCTGTTCGCAAACCTATAACCTGTGTATCCAAGTGTGTATGTGTGTTTGGTTAGATTGTATTTAAGCCAGCTGTTTTAGGAATGCTGGGGGCCACTATGGGTCAGGACTGACGTAAGAGTCTGAGAAGAGGGAGGGGTGTCATAGAGGCGGATGTCTGCTGTGCAGTTCCTGAGCTCCGACTCCATTCTGTTTTTGGAACACAATTGTGTGGTATTTGGTTGATCCTCCTTCTGAATGTGTCTCCCTTCATGTCCGCTCATGTTACCCTCTAGATCTCAGTGTTCCCATTTATATTTGGAACAGCTCAAAAGCGCATGTTTATCCCTTTGAGACATTCATAGAGTTCTGATGTCTCACTTCAGTAGAAACCTGTTCTGTGAAGTTCAAGCTGCTTTTGAATTTCTCACAAGCTTTGCCAACTTTAAGCAGTTCCTTGTGTCGTCATGCTGTACTTGCCAGACTTCTAAGTAAGACTTGAACAGTAACTCGCAATCATCACTTCCATTCATGGGTTAGTGACAGCTTAATGTTGACACTGACTGTCACAGTCAGACACCTGGCACAACGAGGACAGTGAACAGTCACCCTGCAGAGTTTCAGTTGGCCTCTGTCCTTCAGCCTGAATAGCAGTAACTTCAATCAATGACAGTATTATATCTTGTCAGCCTAAAAGCACAGAGTGGATCTGTGGAGTCACCCTAGTAAACAGGAGAAAGTCTGTGTAATCAAAAAGGCCTTTTTAAAAGACCCCCTCGCACTGGGTCACATCTCTGTGGTCGCTGCTGGGAAGACATTTCCGATGAGTCACGTGTTTCAAAGATAACATTCCAGCGTTGCTCCGCAGGGACGTTTCTTATCAGTCATGCTTGAACTTTGACCCCTAGCTCAGACGCCGCCGCCACAAATCATATTTCTGCATGGAGCTGGACCTCATTAGGCTTCAGCAGGGCGCTCTGCCATGATGGATTTTGGCGACACGTTAGTAGGGTCGATGAGATTAAAGCTGAAGTTCATTAAAGCGGCACCGTTATGTTTTTCCTTTCTCTTTTACAATGGTTGACACTAGGGTTGTTGATACTATTTTCAATTATTTGTATACAGATTAGAACAATGCAAACGATAATGTCAGCGACAAAACTATTTTTAAGTTGTCTAGCACGTTGCACAAAGTATCATCACTGTAAGATAAATTAAGATTCTCTTAGGTAGTGCAAAACAGAGGTGTTTGAGGTAGTGCTGTGCTTCTGGCGACTTGGCATCATATTTCCTTACTCATTAAATAATTGGTATAAAGTTTATTGTTAAGATAGCCTGCTAATGTTTCTGTCCAGCTGCTGGTAGACTTTTCGCAGCTTCAGTGTGGGAGTTTAGGACACAAATAATTGTGTTATCCTGTTAAATTAACACAGTCCACAGATGGGTAGGACTGATAGCATTTGCTGCATAGCTGCCACATTAACATTATTGTTTTATTATTAGCCATAGCCACCAGCCACTATTAGTATCTGAGTATCTCCTTTTATTTTCTCGCTCTCTGAACAACCCTAGCATTTCCTGTGAACCAAAATCTCAGGCTTCACTCTGCCAGTTTTTCTACTCTTGGCTCTCTGTGATGTCAGTGAGAGCGGATATCCCTCATATCGGCTCCGTCTGTGATCACTGCAGCCCCACCCAACTGCTGTTTAAACCTTCCGTTTGTGATGGGCAATCAGTTGGAAGAAAGCTAAATTAAATGGAGGCAGAAGGGATGCAAAACATCTTTTTTTTTTTTTTTTTTTTTCCTTCCTCCAAGATCGAGGGTGAACTGGTGTGCTTCACCAAGGCCTAGTATAAAATAAATAACTGTTGTTTTGGAGTGAGAGTCATGCAAAGCTGCTCCAGTATGGAGGCTGCTTTTTATCTAATTGTGATCACAAATAACATTAGTTGTCTTTTTTTGGGGTTTTTGTGTGTGTGTGTGTGTGTGTGTGTGTTTTTTTTTTTAAATTTTGTTCTTTCTACGTCGGCATAGAAGCTCGTGATTGGCTCATGATTGCTTGCATCATGGTACGATTTTATTTGCTTAAGATCTCTTCTCGTATGCCATGTCTTGTGCACAGATCGAACGGCGCATGGAGCTGGTGCGTGTGGTGTCCCATAACACACACAAAAAAATGGTGTCATGTCTACAGGGACACATCGGTGCAGATGCAGAGAAGAGACATGTAAGGCATCAAGCTTGTGACTATAAAACCTGTTAAAGCAAATTAAGCAGCTGCTCCAGGGTTTAGCTGCTCCTCCCACACTCGTCGGGTTTTCACAGTTTGGTTTTTTTTGGTTTTGTTTTTTTCCTTGAATGTGTGCACAGTACACATTCACAGTCCATAATTTCTCTTTTGTTTTTGTTTTTCTACCCTACACCACCCCAAAATATGCACCTCAGTCTGTACCACGCCTCTATACAGGAAATGGTCAGGTAAAAGCACTTATTCCACTTCTCCAATTCTCAGCATCACTTGCTCCATTTCCCATTTCCAGCATCTGTCATCTTCATTTACTATGCATGACACACTTGTCTTTGGGGACTCTCTGGATAAAAACAGGATACTCAACACGCATCAGTGTTTTTGCACAGATGTAAACCGTCTAACTATAAAAATAAGCTGCGCCACTATCATTATTCAATGTCTCATTTCCCTAGTTTGCATCTTAAATTCTATTCAGCATCTGTTTTTCCCCCCTCCTTTGTTCAAAAAGCCCTCTTCCTCTTTCTGAATTTACAGTTGACCTTTTCAATGGAAAGTCCTTGATCAGTTTTCCATTGGCTTGACCATGATATGCAGCAGTTCATTTGTAATAATAAATACTTTTGTGCACCCGCATCTAATCACTGTTTGTATCTGTTCCTCCACCAAACACGCAACAGAAAAAGCTTCCTCTCACAGCACTGTCCCAAGCAATGATTGAAGGTGGAAACCAGTTGGGAGAAGACTCCTTGATAGGGTGAGTTTGTGGTTGATTGACCCACCAGACATCCAATTGCTTCTTCCGGGCAACCGTTGATATATAGAGCAGATGCACCCCAGCGAGTGTGAAATGTGAGCGCATTCAAGGCAAAGCCATCGTGCCAGTTTTGTTTGTCTGTCTGGGACTTTCAGCAGTTCCCTTACAGAAGAATCAGATCATTTATTGTGACATACGTACGCACGGTAGTTGAGGATCTAGAAAGTAAATGTCTACAAATCTACACTGCAGCCGTATATCTGTCTGGAAGGAATAAGGAAGGGAAAGTGTTGACAGTCTGCTTGCACATGTGATTAATTCATGTAAACAGTTTTATTGTTATCTGGAACCCCCTGTTTCACATGTCAAGGCGTATGGGTTTCACAGCGGGGAAAACTGCGGCGCAAAACTGACTCACTCGTAGATAAAGTGTCACTAGGTCACTTTGTGCTCCTGGCTCCGGGCGGCTAGAAATGATGACGTCACATTGACCTGGTTTTGTTCTCAGCTATTGGCTGTGGACAGATAACGAGCCGGTCACACAGACTGATGCCCTTCTGTGTTGTTATGTAAATTACATTTTGCCAAGAAGATGTGTGATTACACTGGTTGCAAAAGACTTAACATCCTCATCTATTAGTGCCGATGTGATAATGAGGCATATGTATCACTTTGTTTGGATTTTAACACCCCCGTCTCTCTCTCTCTTCGTGTGCTTGTCAACAGGAAGATGATGGAGGTGTGCGGAGAGGCCGAGAATCGCCTGGCATCAGAACTGATGCAACATGAGCTGCAGATAGAGAAGGACGTTCTGGATCCGCTCAGCCAGTTAGCAGAGGTCAGAAACTTTATGCCACCTGAACTTAAGAGCATCTGGATATTAGCTAATTATATAAAGCTTTTTG
Organism: Cichlasoma orientale; assembly: GCA_034780415.1. Lineage (NCBI taxonomy): Eukaryota > Metazoa > Chordata > Actinopteri > Cichliformes > Cichlidae > Cichlasoma > Cichlasoma orientale. The sequence continues at coordinate 134,892 of JAVDPK010002704.1, read as the reverse complement.
GATGCTTAAAATAGCAGTAGCACTCATTTTCTTCCCTTTGTTTGATGTCATCTGTAGTGTATATGATTCATTGTCTTTTTGGTTTATGCTGCCCAACTGCAAATCAATTAAAGCTTTTGAGTAAATTTCCTATTCCCATTCCTTTCACCCTCAGCTGCTTGATAAGCCCACCACATGGAGTTATGTTGTAGTGATTCTGGTCAATTTGGCAGGGGGACCTGCTTAGAGAGTCTGAATATTGAGGGTTTTTTGCCGAGTGTAAGCCAATACAATATAATTGTTGTATTGATATTTTGTTCCACACCTACACTATAGTCATGCAGGAAAATCAGTGGCAGTGCCTATCAGGCCTTCTTCATGGGTATACGTTCTTAAGCTTGGTGTGTTATGACCATTCGTGTAGGTGGAAATCCCTAACATCCTGAAGCAGAGGAAACAGCTGGCCAAATTGGTGCTGGACTATGACTCTGCCAGAGCAAGGTGTGTCTGAATTTCTGTCTGCTTGTTAAGTGATGCATTCTAAAATACCTGGAACTGCTAACGGAGTAGAACAATTAAATCTACACTTCATATTCAGATGGTTGCAGGCAACCAAGTCAATAATCTCAGGAACAAACACTCAAGCACTGACGGCCAAAGCTGACCTACTCAAGGAAGAGGTGGATGAGGCCATGAACAAAGTGGAGCTTTGCAAGGTAACCTTTATATGCAAACTTATTGCTTAATTTCTGCAGGTTTATGGCGGGGCATACCACCAGTCATATACCATCAGGATTATATTGAAGTAATGCCAATATCAAGGTCATAACCTGAGTGGTAATGGAACTCAACTGATGCTATTAAATTCGGACAGGTTTTTGATGGGTATTGATTGTGTTTAATAGTTTTTATGCTCAAGTCTGGTCACATAGCCTGACTGAATGAAGTAGGCTACATGGGCAGAGTTAAAATGATCTGAGTAAAAGAAGCTGGAAATAGGCCTGGGAGGAAACTCGTCAGAACAAGAAGTGGACATTCCAAGACCCTTTGGCCCTCCGAGCCAGCTTGCTGACGCACACAAATGACTGAAAATGTCCCGTCAGATCGCTGCGTGTGCTTGTGTGCTTCTATTGAACTGAGTCACTGGTGATCTTTAGTGTTTAGATCAGTTTTTTTGGTGTGGGAAGTACAGATCTTTGCGTTTCTAGTCTCCTTGAAGTCTTCAGTCCTGCAAAAAGTGGAAGGGTTAGTGACTCGTGTAAAGCTTAGCTGAGTGCTGACCCCTGACCTCGTGCCACCTGAAGCATCCTTTAATTTAAGGAATGACACTGTGCATTAGATATAAGCTTTAAATAACCTTTCCTATTATTTCTTATAATTAATTGTTGGTGTGTAGAGCCCATCGTGTCTTGGTTTAGTAAATTATGATGAAGATGACCTTTAAGTTAATGTCCTGTCTTTTTTTTCCCCCCCTTTTTCTCCAACAGGATCAGCTTGCTGCAGATATGTACAGTTTTTTCTCGAAAGAAGGCGACTATGCACACTATTTCGTAACGGTGAGTTCATTGTGTCAACAAGTCGGCGCTGTCGTCGCACGACTTTCTGTGGGAACGTTCACAGCTGCCGAGTAGCTGGGGAGCGGGCGCTTGGCAAGCTGTTTGCATTTACTTTGCTGTTATGTATTTTACCGCTCATATTATTCTGCTCACCCTCGTGTGTGTCTTTGTGTTTCTGTAGCTCTTAGAAGCTCAGGCCGATTACCACAGAAAGTCTCTCACTGTTCTGGAGAGTGTCTTGCCAACCATCCAGGCTCAGCAAGGTATAAGATATGCAAACATGCTTTTATCCACACACACCTGTTTAACGCAAAACGGTGCAGGTTTGTTGCGTCAAAAAAAAAAAATACACAAAAGTAGGCGCTTTCCCATGAATAACGTGTGACCCGTTTGTGTATTTCTTCTGTACTTTTTCCAAGCAGCAACATGTTTTACGTGTGTTTTTTGGCACCCCTTTAAAGATCTACTTTACATAGAAACTCTTTCTTATGTGTCCTGACAAGTACTTGAGGAGAATCAGAGTTTCGTTCTTCTCTCCAGCTGATTCAGCCGGTGCCTTCAGTTGCATCCCTTCAGTCTCTTTTTCTGCCCCAGCTGTGGTCATTGTTAAAAGCCACAAATGAGATCCAGATATTAAAGACTAGTCTTTTATTTTCAGCGGTGGACTCTCTGAAAGCACACCATTTTTCCATGTTTTTACGAACATGACGTCTCCACTCACTCGGCTTTCGTCTCGCTGTGCGCTCTTTAGCCGTGTCTTGTTCAAGGAGCTTGTTTTTCTTCTGCACTAAACACATGCGGTCTAACACAGACAGGCTTGGTCTCCCACCATGTGGCAATGACTCATGAACTCCACACACAAACAGACACACACTCTTTCTCACATCATACCCACCTGGGTTTTGCAGACACCCCCCCCCCCCCCACAAATCCTTTCCTCATCCTTACTAGCTTTGAAGCTCACACACTCACACAAGCTCATAAACACGAAAAGATGGCCGAACAGTCCCTTCTGCTGGCTGAGAGCATGTGGTTATTATTTGGCGGCACCCTGTAGGGGGAGTCAAGACTGTTTTGTTTTATTTTTTTTTAAATGGCTTGAGGGAAGGTTGTTGACCCAGAAATCTGCCATCCAGACCAGCAACAGGCCTTACTCACAATTAAATGTATTTTTTAATATAATAATCTGCTCTGTCTCTTCCGGTGTTTGTTTTCTTTCTTCTTCTCTCTATTCATTATTAACTGCCTTTACATTCAGATTCATGGATGGAAAAGCCTGCGTTTGGCACTGGGTTGGATGAACACCTGAAAAGGAGTGGAAGGGAGATCGCCCTGCCAATGGAGGCCTGCGTCATGATGCTTCTGGAGACGGGCATGAAGGAAGAGGTATGGACGTTATAGAGCGAGAGGCAGGGAGGGAGGAAGAGACGAACAGAGCAGGGCCGATGTCAAGGCATTGATTGAAGTTGAATTGCTTTGGATCATCCAAGAGCATATCCCTGACACATTATAACACCACCACCAGCCTGACCTGTCATTCCAAGGCAGGGTGGATCCATGCTTTCACGCTCTTTACATCAAATTCTGACCTTACCATCCGAATGTTGCAGCAGAAATCAGGCAACGATTTTCAGCTCTTCTGTTGTCTGATTTTGGTGAGCCCGTATGAACTGTAGCATTAGTTTCCTGTTCTTATTTGACAGGACTGCACTGTGCTCTTCTGCTGCTGTAGCACATCTGCTTCAACGTTCAACGCGTTGAATGTTCAGAGATTCTTTCCTGCATATCTTGGGTTGAGTTACTGCTGCTCTTCTATTAGCGCAGTCTTGCTGTTCTCCTCTGACGTCTGACATCAACAAGGCATTTTTGCTCAGAGAACTGCTGCTCACTGGATATTTTCTTTTTTTATTCTCTTTCTCGTTTTCATTTTCATTCTCTGTAAACCCTAGAGAAGGTTGTGTGGGAAAATTGCAGCAGATCATCATTTTCTGAAATACTCAGATCAGACTCTGTGGCACCAACAGCCATGCCATTGAAATCATCTTTCTTCCTCATTCTGGTGCTCAGTTTGAACTTCAGCAGGGTGACTGTGTCTGCATGTCTACGTTCATTTAGTTTCTGCCATGTGATTGGCTGATTAGATATTAAGGAGCAGTTGAACAGTTTCTAAAATGAAAGAAGAGCGGCCTTGTAATGAAATCAATGTTGGGTTTGAAGCTCAAGTCAGGATTTAAAATATCTTCAAGACTCTTAAGTTGTGATTTTACCCTAACTTCTACCCTAAATTATGGAAATCTGCTAAGTTCCCTAACTTATTAAAGAGCAAATTGTGTTCGGTTTTAGGGCCAAATAGAAGAATTTTTGTGGCTCCATAGTGTAGTGGTTTACACTTTAGCCTAACAAGCGAAAGATTCCTGGAGGAGACATAAATCCCTCCGATTGCATTTGGATTTTGTGCATCTGGCGTAAAAAGCTGCCAAATCAAACATCCAGCGCCACCCGCTGTAGTGACCGCTTGTGTGAATAAGGGAGCAGCTTGTTTTGTATAAAATGTGCTATCCATTTTGTTAATGTAACATTGAACATGTTGGTAGAGAGTTCAGTACGTCATTGTCGTCTGCTTTTGCAGAAACATGTAGCTTCCGTATAACTATAGCAATGACTGTTTTGCCGTCTGATAAGGTTGCCATCTGTACAGTGAGATAACGAACAGAAGTGTCAGGAGTTGACACCTGATCTCCAAAGGTGCTCAAGATCTTTCTGTCAGTGATATTTGATCTGAACCACTCAGGAGCATTATTGGGAAAACAGACCCAGTTCTCCAGACAGTGAATGAAGATCAGTTGCGTTAAAGGCTGATTAAGTTATGATACTGCTAAGATTGCTGCCCTCATTTTACTTAAGATCTTGGTGAAGGCAGTCTCTGTGCTCTGTGTCAGTCTGGAACCTATCAAAGATGTCATATTCTTTCAAGAAAGTATTGAATTGCATGTTGGCCTGTTATTACTCAGTATACTAGTGTCTAATTTCTTTAAAAGAGGCTTTAGTACAGCCTTTTTCAATGCAGAAGGAAAGCGTCCCGTCTCAGTCGACGGCTTATTGATTGTCGATGCACGCTTTAGAAATCAGTTATCGTGATTGAACTAATTGACCGGCTCTTCTGTAGTTCTTGTTTTTAACCAGTGAAGTAGAAACAGTGCTGGCATATTAAATTAGAAGTCACATGGAGGCTATGGCTGGAATAAACAGCTCCACTGGTCATTGAGAAAACCGAAACTTTGCTTTCAATTGTTTGTTTACATGAATATCTAAGGAGATGGGCAGATAGAGAAATTAAAAATGATTTCCTCGTAATGCTGTTCCAGAGAAAGGGTCACCCGTTATGGTAAACGTGATGATTTATGAATTGTTTACGTCTCCACCCTGATACAAATTTAGAATACAATGTGCTAGGATGTGCTCATCTCCTGCCCATAAATCAGAGGTTTTTGTGCGTCCATGATTGTGCAAAAAAGGAGGGAGGGACAGGGCAAGTGTTAACTCCAAAGCACATTATTTGTTTCCCTCTTCATTCCCCCGTGAGTCCAGTCTGTGTCATTATGGTGTGAAGACAGGCTTTGTTTATGTGTCAAAGTAAATAGCTTGCTATGCTCTGACTGGTGGGTGTGTTTGTTTGCCTGCTTTAAGGTTTCATTATGTGCAGCTGGCAGAGGGAGTATATGTGTTGGGTTTATACAGAGTGTCTGTAACTCTGTGTGTGTTTTTATGTGCATTTGATTGAAAGCTCAGGGTATTGCGTACACACTGAATGCCTGCATGTATCTTTGTTTTTGTTTGCTGTTGTGGTTTATTTGTTTTTCTGTGTGCGCGCGCGTGTGTGTGTGTGTGTGTGTCAGGGTCTATTCCGAATTGCAGCGGGGGCGTCCAAGTTAAAGAAGCTAAAGGCGGCGCTGGACTGTTCCACTTCACAACTGGAGGAGTTCTACTCTGACCCCCATGCTGTCGCTGGTACGTCCCAAAACCAGCACCTCGACCTTTGTATCTTTTGGTATAAAATTTGGACCAAATTTGAAAAGGAAGCAAAGATTTGCTGTTTATAATTATTTTTTTATTTAAAACTTTGTATTTTCTTCTTCATATTTCAGTGATAAACTCAGGGATAGCTCAATTTCAACATTCACAGTTATAACTAAGAATTCAGCAGCTTGATTTCTTTAAACTACAATGTTATTGCCTGTAAAAGTGTTTTCAAAATGAGAAATGTGTGGTTACAGGAGCACTGAAGTCCTACCTGAGGGAGCTCCCTGAACCTCTAATGACCTACCAGCTTTATGATGAATGGATCCAGGCATCCAGGCAAGGCTCAAAGCATTTCCACTGAAAATGAGCAGATTCCGGGCAGAAACTGCAAAAATAGATCAATTATTCAATTTTTTCCCCCATTCATTCATAAATAAATGTGTAATCAAATATTTTAAATTTGCTTCTGTATTACAATTGTTTTCAGTTCCCTATATAATGGAAGAAGAGAGAAAAATAAATAAAAATTTAAAAAATAGTCTTCCATAAATAATGAGCCGTGCTGTTATTTACCTGCTGTGTTCTATCACTGTAGTGTGTCCGACCCAGACAAACGGCTCCAGGCACTCTGGGTCGTATGTGATCAACTACCAAAGAACAACAAAAACAACCTGAGGTGAGCTGCAGAAACCTGCAGAGGCCGATCTCGCTTCTGTTTTGTCTGTTGTGTGCGACCATTCTCACCTCTCTGCTCTCCGTGTTCTCATTTAGGTATCTGGTGAAGTTTTTAGCCAAACTGGCTCAGGAGAGCGAGCTGAACAAAATGACTCCTAGCAACATTGCCATCGTCCTGGGACCCAATTTGCTCTGGGCCAAGACTGAAGGGTGAGAGGGGAAGACAGAATAATCTGTTACAGTTGACTCGTTAGGCACGTTTAAAACGAGGGAGATGTAACCGCCCCTCCCTCTGGGAGGTCAGATTGTAGACTAGGGTGGCAAAGAAAATGTTGCAGAAACGACAGTCTGTTATTTGAGCTTATTTCAGTTTACCTCTCATTACCCAGGAGTCTGGCTGAGATGGCTGCAGCTACCTCTGTGCACGTGGTGGCCATTGTGGAGCCCATTATCCAACACGGGGACTGGTTCTTTCCTGAGGGTAGGTCTTGGGTTTCCTCTACAGCTGCTTATTTTTCAGTCTGACCTTATTTACCTTCTTTGTAGACATTAGTCCTATCAGTATATAAGGGAGTCGTGGTGAAGGCGACTGATATTGATTGCCCTGCAAGACCGATAATCAGGAGTAATGAAGGACTGAGATAAAATGACCAAGGTCAACCAGCGATTTGTACTTTAGAGGCTGGCTTGAAGATAAAATGTCACATATTGTTACGTATGAGTCGTTTTAAACACTCACCAATATAATATGTGTCTGCGTGTGTATTTATGTACCTTTTCCTTGGGTTGCCTGTGAAATTCCACAGGTTGGTTGGTTTCACAGGCAGGTTAGTCAAAGCCACTCTCCTTTTAGTGTCTCATGAGTGCCTGTGTCTCAGGCAGAGATGATATACTACAGAGTGTTCCCATAATTGAGCATCTCTGGTGTACATACAGAGAGGGATGATGAGACAGTGAGAGCTATCACCTCATAATAATAATAAGGACTTTGGTAAATTGTTGACTGTGTTTGTGGAAACTCCTTTCACAGTCTCGGGACGGATTTTTGACTCTTAATTTCTCGTCCAGTTGATCTGAATTGTTTTCAAGCAGCTTCTAAAGGATTTTTGCCACGTTGCAGCCGAGTATAAACTTAATACACTCATGTTCCTGTAAGAATAAATAAAACGGATGAATGTTTTTAATACCAGTTATGGCCATTCTAGTAAAACTACTCTCTTGACCACCTGCTATGTTTTGTGGTGTTGGCAGTCTGGCTGTCAACATCTGCCTCTTCTTACCCATAAAAACTTGTATTTCAAGGTTGTTTTCAGTCTAAAAGCCTAGATAAAGACACAAGAACTCTATAGTGCAAAAACTGATTGATTCAACATTCTGTATGTCACTGAATAACAGCAGTGATGTAACCATTTCCTTGAAATTATTGTTTGATTAAAAACCAAAAGCAGGCTGTGTAATATCCTTTCTTGATGCAGTTCAGCCTCTTTTTAAATCATTTTTCTTTTTACAGATGTGGAGTTCAATGTGTCTGGCATTTTTGTGATGCCCACACCTGCATCCAACCACAACAATCACCTGGATTATGACTCTGGCACCATTGAAAGGAAGAGACCCGGCAGCATGGTGGGACCAGAGAACGACACAGCGCGCAAAGACAAGTAATCAGCCAGAAGTTGCTTACTAATTACTCCAATTAATTTGCGCCTTTAATCCAGTCGCTTTTCTTTTGCTTCTAGAAAATATTGGCGTAAATAATCCAATCACTTTTCTCTTTTGGTGATTTTAGGCTAATCATGAATTTCTTTTGGTCGTTTTTGTTTCTCTCCTTCACTGTCTCCCTGCTATCGCTGTGTAGCACCACTAACAAGCACTCAGACCACACCCTTCGTAGAGGCAGTAACACCTTAGGGAGAAAGCAGCACACTTCACCTGCTTTCCAGCCTCCTTTACCCCCTGTGGAGGCTCAAGGGCAGGGACACGGGGCCGGGCAGGTTCCCCAGGCCTCGGCTGAGCCCCAGTCACAAGCTCCACCTGGGGGTTCAGGGTTTGATCCTTCCCAGCAAAGCTTGGCACAGAGTCTTGCTGCTCTCGCAGCTGCTCAGCAGCTTCTAGCCCAGCACACAGAGGAGCTCAGGTAAGAGGTGTTTCCCTGCATCTCTGCTGCTGGTGGGGAAATAACACAGCATGCCTTACAGACAGACGTGCATGCTTTTATGTTTTCAGGGTTCAAACTGCGGGAAGACATTAGTGCCTTGTCTGTAAACACATGACGTCAGATTAGTTTCATAAAGTGGAGAGGATTGTTAATGGATAGTTCAATGGCATCTCACAGACACCAGCTCTTCTCTTTGATTCAGCTTGTGGTTTCTCTAACTAAACCACAAGTTTTCTTACGCCACCATCAGTTGCAGCTATGCAGACTTGTCTGAAGTCAGCCCACTGAAATGGCACAACAATGGCTTCTGTCATTCCACTAACAGCCACTCTCAGGGCCTCTCAACTTCCCATCCCTCTGCTTTCCTCCCCAAATCACTGGAATCAGCAGGAAACTTGCACTAACTGGCTCAAACTGCATTGAAAAGCCTGGACATTGGTGCCTGTTATGCAAAGACTGAAGGGGTGTCTTTGATTTAGTTGCTGAAAGGACAACATTCATTTTGAGACAGATAACAGCATTCAGTTCAGCATTTTTTGGCCCTACAGATTCCACTGGGAAGGTGAATTTAGATGAAACCTCCAGATTATATTTGTGGGACTTATTATGCAGCACATGAGAGGAGTTTGCTAAAAAAGAGTCTGCTAAATAAAATAAATCTGGATCTACTTTAATAGCTCTAAAAAGAAAAACATTCAGAACTGGATGCTATTACATATGTGCTACTCAGAATTTCAGCTAACTTGAGGGTTTAAAGTAAGTGTGTGTGTGTGTGTGTGTGTGTGTGTCCTCTTAAGCAGCCCAAAGCTACGTGACTCTACATTCACCCCAACCCCTGTGCTCCAGAGGAATGGCTCTGGAGGAGGCAGCCAGGCTGCTGGGCAGCTGGCCACTGGAACCCCTGGGGCTGGATCCATGGGGCCCAGTCCACATATGATGCGCAGAGGTAAGAATCTGCACTCTGAGGTGATACAATATTTCAGTCATCCAGTGCTTAAAATATTAAGTAAAAAATTTATTCAAGTTGAGGCTCTAAATATGTTTAGGTCTTCAGTACAGCCTCTGCATAGGTTGAATTCCCACAAGCCCTTCCTCTGAATAGCCAAAGGCCTGTGCAAACAGACATCAGGGTGGGAGTATTAATTCTGCATCAGTGTTTGCGTGCCTGCAGGAAACTGTATGAGAGTCAGAGCAACTGTCAGTCATTTTAGTGATGCTGTACAGTGCAAGTGGCAATTTCCAGGGCTGAAAATGAAGGCCCAAAAAAGTGCAGTTCCTCTAGTGGCCGCTTTAGGTTGCTTCCATAAGCGAGTCAGTCCCCATAGACTTCAACTAAAATGCCCAACTCAGCAGCATTTAAGAGTGGTTCCCTGCCTGGTGCAAGAATGGTTTTGGCCTCTTGCTTATCAGTCGATTTCACAGCAACTACTGGCAACCGGTCAGGGAATACATCTTTCCTTTGTGACGTGTTATTAGCAGATGGTCCCTAGGCCTGTGTGACTGGGACCTAGATTTTCTAACTTATAGAGATGGATATAACATGCATACTTTATTTATTTATATTTTCCCATCAATAATGATAAGGTTCACTTTTTTCTTCCAGGTACCAAGAAGCAGGCTCCTGCCCCTCCCAAACCAACAAACCCTCCTCCCAGTCAACCCTGTAATTCAGTAAACCCCACCTCATCCTCTGGCTCATCCCAGACTCTCAGTCCCACCCCCAGACCCGTGTCTAGCCACTCATCCACCCCCCCACTACCCTCCCCCACCTCACAGCCATGTGCCACACCTAGGCGCCATTCAAGTAACCAGCCCCCGATCCAGGCGCCCAGCCATCCACCCCCAGAACCTCCGACGCAGGTCAATCACCCTACGCAACCTGCATTCCTCGGCCAGCCCAGCGGGGACCAGCACAGTGCCGACCCCTCACCTCCAGGAACTCCAACCCCTCCAGACACCCCTCCGCCCTCCACTAGCACCCAGGATGCAGTCACCCCTCCGTCCCCATCTCCCTACCAGTCAGGCTCGCTTCCTCGGCCGCGGCCTGTCCCCAAACCTCGGAACAGGCCCAGCATTCCCCCACCGCCCCAGCCCTCGACACTGACCAATGAGACCAATGGGATCTGCACCAAGATGATGGGTGGGTACCATTTCTTACTGTAGCTTATCATTACTAATCGAATACTAATGTATACTAATTCTAACAGTCTGCATTGTAATACCTCTGCAGGTTAAAGAGGCACTTGTGAGGTTTGTTGATAATGGACACTTGTAGTAACACTTTTTGTTAAATGTTATGTCATGCTGGCTCTTTCACATCATTTTTTTTTTTTTTTACCAAGCTCTGATGCACGACTGTCACATGGTGTGTGATGGCTTTTAGTAAGGAACTCATTAGAACACCAGTTTTACACCTCAGCCAAACACAAACAGCTTTATTTTTCCATGATTTTTACCATTTTGCTCAGTTTTTTGTCACTAACTTAAAAATGCTTTTATTTTTTTCCATTAACACGGAAAGACGCCTGACATCAGTACACTGACTGACTCGATTAAACTGGCCACACGGCTTCATCTTTTGCTGCTTCTTAAAAACATGATTATTGGGTTCGTATTTTCAGAAGTGGATGTTTCACCGCAGGTAATATGGCAGGCTGGCATCAGAGCTGTTATTTCTCACCAGTCATTTTCATTGGCTGTCAGTCAAAAGGGTTCAAAGCTGAACGGTTCTTAAACGAGGCTTTCGAACCCTTCACTGGGAGGTAAACTGTTGGGATTTTCAGAAATGCGACGCGTTCTGTGTTGTGGAGTTTTGAAGCCGGTGCTCCTTTTTTTTTTAGTTCACTGCACTTTTTAAATGCATGTGTACCTCTTACATGCATGTTTGTGTTTTTAGTGTTCATATTCAGAATCATGCCCCCTAACAAACACACAATTTAAATTTGTTTAAATTTTTAGCAGTTTATTCAAATGCACTTGAGAGTTTTCCAGCAACAAATTCCCAACAAATAAAAACCACCTTTCTAATTTCTAAGCGTCACATTTTCTGCTTCCACTGCTTGGCTGCACTGCTGCTGCTCACAGTCTCTGTTGCACAGCGCCACCTGCTGACAGGGGAGCTGCTGGGCGTCTGCTGCAGTTTAAGCTATGGAAAATATGATACAGTTTGACTGCACTGCAGCAGTTTAAGTGTTTTCATACGTCAGCATGAAGCTGCAACTGTTTGTCATTATGGCCGTTGTTTATGTAAATGCATGAATAGTGCATTTATCTTTTTGGGATGTCTATGTTGCTTTTATATGAATGCCTATGTGCATGGGAAACACATTTGCAATTCCTTGCCAACATAAACAATAAGTGGAGCTATCTGTTTTAGCTGTTACCACATGTATCGCCTTTTTTTATTTAAAGATTGTTCTTTTTTTTTTCTTCTTCTTGTCACCGATTTGCTTCACTGTGACTCATCTGTCCTCCATCATGTGTCCTGTTTTGTAGACCCGGTGATATCTTTCAAAGGTTTGAGTCGAGCTTTGGTCCCCGAGCTCGCGGTAGAACAGCAGCTACCGACCGCCGCCTCCTCTCTGCCTCCTCCCAAAGACTGTGACCTGGACACCGAGAGCACTGTCCTATAAGGAGGCGCCTTTTCTCATCATGCACACACCTCATTTAGTCTCCTCTCTAGCCCATATCTGCAGGCCTCTTATATAAGATAAACCTCTCCTGGTGCACCTTGTATGAAGGACAATAAACTACTGGCAGCCATCATGGAGGTCAAACAGCTTTCTGTCAGCAAAATGCATAAAGCATTTCTCCAGTCATATGATTAACCTTTGACATGTTAGTTTATTATGTATGAAATACACTCTACTAGTATTTATACAAACTACTACACACACGTGCACACACATTAATATAGGAATAAGCTCGTTGAGTTGCAGTTTGTCTATGGTTGTCTTCATATTATGTATGTCATAACTAGAGCTTAAAGTCAACAGATCAATAAGTATTATTGATGTATAATACATTTTTAAGCTAACAGGGTAAAGCATCACTAAATTCACAGAGCAGATCAGCTGATCTTAGATGCTTAGGCCTGCATCTGATTGCAGTGCATCTGCAAGCTGCTTTGCAACCCCCCCAGCTCCTTCATTTCATGCCATTTGTAACGTAATAAATTTTCCACTACTTTTATCGTTACTTGCAGTTCGCAGCAGCGATTAGCAGTCACTTCCTGACAGTCTTCTCGACCTCCATGATGTTGCCAGATGTGGTTTGCAGGGAGATTCGTGATGCAAAGCCTTTACACTGCAACATATACCACCTCTTCTGTCTTTATACCGCACTCCCTGCAGAACAAGCTCCAGACAATCGTCAAAGAAGAGCAGAGCAGAAGGGCTGAAGATGAACCAGTGGTGCTGTCGGAGACTGTTACAGCAATATAAAGAGCATGGGGGTTGCCAAAATATGGACTGATAAGACTTGGCTGTATTTGGTGTGAGGTTTTTTTTTTTTTGTGTGTGTTTTTCAGTGTTGAATATGGCCTTAGAATAAAAAATAAATTTGTATTTTTTAAAGGGGGGGCAGGGGGAAACAAGTCATCAGAATAGAATAGAAACCAAAACAGTGCTGGTGACTGCAGGTTTCCAGTCATCTCAGACACTTCATTTACCCCCCCCCCCCCTTTTTTTCTTGTATGGGAAAGCCCATCCTTCTTCCTCCTGCCTGTATTTATTTACCATTTTAAAAACACATTCCCTGTGGCTTGACATCATTAATGCAGTCTATAAATGCACACCATGCCTTATCGGTTCCTCCCAGAGCTATGAAATAAGCATTTACTGTACGGAGGATTCCCTTCTAGTGCTACAAGTATTTCTAAGAAGCTGTATGGGTAGCAGGTATGTTTCAGGCTCTGTCCAATTAAAAAAACTGTGGTTCTGTGTTGTTCCACAGACATCGTGTATTTAAATGTGTTCGGGTTTTCTAAGCAGACGTAGCAGGGTTAACTCGACCCTCCCAGCTGAATGCAGTCAGTATTTTTGCCTTTCTGTTTCTCCGTCTATCTTGGTGTGTTCTCTGGTGTTTGCTGGGGCATTACACACGGCAGGCTGAGCATTAGCGAATGTAGTGAAAAGACCAGCCTCTTCACCCTGAACAGAAAGATGCAGAAAGAGCTGATTTTGCACTTGAGCGCAGGCCGGACTCATTGAGTGGGTTTCTAGTGAACTGGTTTAGAGGGCTTGTTTATATTTTTGGTTTCTCTCTCTTTCCCACTGAGCTGAGTGAACACAGTGCTGTGATATCTCAGTAGTGATGTGGTGTTAGATTTTTGCCAGGTCATTTATTTTATTTCATTTTAAATGGCTTTGTTGTATTTTCTGTGTAAACTTTGCTTTATTATTATTATTATTTGGCCTCGGATATAATGCAGATTTTGGTTCTTAGAGAACTGACCCAACATGGTACCAGTGGAGAAAGTCTTAGATGCTGCAGTTGCCCTGAAAACAAGTTGTTTTTCAGAGACAATCAAAGCATTATAATCCCCTCCTTTCTCTCTTTATGCTCCTGTACCTTGCTGCCTTATCCCTGTGCATCGAGAGAACAAATGCCATTAAACTAGAAATGATAATGCTGCATTTTTAAGTTCCATAGTTTTATATGTATGCCGTCTGGTGAGCTTAAACATGGAAACAAAACAAAACATGTAATATGAATGCTTTCCTTTCCAAAGAAAATAAAGTATATGAAGAAACTATTTAAATCTGCTCCAGGGTTATTGTCTTGTGCCTTGGCTCTTTTTATTAAAGGATGATCAATGAGAGAATTTGCTAATGCTACTGATTGAAAAGCATTTTGTTTGATTAACTTAACAAAATGTGGTCTAAAAACATTTATTTTTGTCTGTGGCCACTGTTGGGCTACGTACAGTTATGATGGCAAACATCTAACAGAATCCAAGTTGTTTGAAGTTCCTACAGTCTGACTGTGATGATTTGGGATGCCATGTCATCTGCTGGTGCTGGTGGTGGTTTATTGCGCTGTTTTATCAAGTCCAAAGTCAGCTCAGCCATCTGCCAGCTGATTTCCATGTGCTTTATGGAGACGCAGAGTTCCTTTTCCAGCAGAACTTAGCACCTACCCACAAAATGGTTACATTGTAACTCAGGTCCAATATACTCCATATGTACGGGGATCAATCCGCAACACAAAGAGAACTGCTACCAAAGGATTTGCTGACCATATTACCGTTGGACCAGCCAACTTACCTGACCTGAACCCAGTAGGGAAGCCATAAAAGACCGTCAAGAGGCGGATGAGAAACACCCAACTCAAAAAATACAGATGAGCTGAAGGCCCCTATCAAAGCAACCTGGGCTTCAATAACACTTCAGTAGAGCCACGTGCTGAAGCTCTCCATGCTACGCTGCACTAATGCAGTCATTTATGGTAAAGGAGCCCCAGCCAAGTTTTCAGAAGTTGGACATTTCTGACATTTTTTGATTAATTGTAGAAAATATTCTAATAATCTGAGGTACTGGAGTTCTGATTATCATGAGCTACAAACCATAATCATTAAAATTAAAACAAAAACAAGCTTGAAATATTTCACTTGGATGCAGAATGTATGAAAGTTTACCTGATGCACTACTATGTTGATACCTGTATATCTGCTATCAACAGATAATACCGGGTAATCAATATGTGGGTCACTCTCTAAATGTATCACCTGAAAGCACAGATAAGTCAGGCAGTCATACTTTCAGGCATGTTCTTTTATTAGATCAAAACATATCCTTCATCTGAAAGCAAACAAAAAGGTAAAATGATCACAAAACATGAGCAACTTTTCATGAAAACATATAAAACAGTTATAAAAGAGAACCAATAAATTAACCTAACTAGACTAACAGAAGTGTATTTAAACCTAAATATCCAGGGAGGGTAAATGCTACCAGCTGCACATCTTTTGTACATTAACTGCACCAACATGCAAATGACTGGGACAAGAAACACTGTTACTACACCTGTAGCAGCTAGGATTGCATTGTTACGAGGTCACGGTCACCTCGTAAGCCTGGCTAAAGCTATGCATTAAGAAGAAATAAAATGTTAATTTCCTGATGACACTGTTGAATAAGAAAATGAACTGGGATTTGGAGGACGCAGGAGAATACAATAAAAAATGAAAATGATGAGCAGTGCATAGCAAAAAAAAAAAAAAAAATCCCCAGTGAATTTACAATTTCAATAGTTCATCAACAGAAATACAACACAGCTACAGGTACACTGTACAGTAGAGGAGTCATGACATCACCATGACAACCAGAAAAGCAGGAAATGTCCATTTACAGTATGTCTTTCCTCCCCGCACGCGTTTGACGTGCATTCATCCAGCAGCCGCCCACTTATTCAAGCAGGGATGCATTCGCAACACTAGAAAACGCTCGACAAATTGCACAACCATTAGCCGTCCTCTCTGCCAGAAGCAAACAGCTCATGCTTCACAATGAAGCTGGCTTTCATCTTTGAGTACTGCCAAAAAAAAAGGACATTAATTACTGGAAAAAGAGTTGCTGATCACCCACACTGAATTTCACGATGTGCTGATGGCAGGCCGGTGTTGCCTGGCCGTGAAAGGTGCAGCACTGTTTGCAAAACATCACTCGGAACACTCAGACAAATGTGCAAATGCGTGCGGATCTCACCGAGTTCTCACGGGGACGACAGCAGTGATGCTGAATGAATATGACCTCATGTTCAAAGGCTCCAGCTCATGTGCAAACTGGCTTGTTGTACTGCATGGAGACATGGAGTGATGGGTGTCTTTATAATGCCTTTAATGTGTAAAGCTGACCTGTAGCATTTGCAGTTAAATTGCTCTCCCTAAATTGCCCTCGTGTAACATAAGTATCAATACAACCTGAAAGGATACGGGCCAAACAATTCTCTTCAGATTTGTTTGTTTATATTTGTTCAAATGACATTATAAATTTGAGTTTTGACATTCGGCTTGACTTGTATTTTTTTTCTAAGTACTACTTGTTTTAATATATTTGCAAACATATTATTATTGTTATTAATAACTAGAAATAAAAACTACAATCTTTATGGCCTTGCTTTGCTTCCATAGAAATGATCCACTGTTCCTAACCCCCCCCCCCCCCCAAATGTCCTTTAAATTCACAGTAAATTAGACAAATATGACCACGTCTGATGTCCTAGATTCACAATTTGGACAAAAATTGTTTAAAAACGTCACTATCTATTATTTCTGAATGTTTAAAATATATCCCGCTGTATGGGAGGGCAGTGAATGCACCATCAAACACTACACTAACACTAAACTATACCTGTCAGTCATCTTGATTCCAGATAGCTGTCATCAGTCTACATTTACGCTTAATCTTTACAATTTTTCAAATATGATCTGATAGAAAATATAAACTTTATATAGTCGTATAATAAACATCTAAATATTCATACCAGTTGCTGTCATTGCTTAAATCTCACTTTAACGCGGCATCGAGATGAAGGGGAGCAGTCTTGGAAGGCTTCTTTCTTACAGTCTTTACAGATTTACTAATTAATGCGCATTAAAAGAGATGTAAGTAACGTTAATAACTGGTATAAGTATTGCGTGTACGGTGTGGAGTTCCTATTGACCTGTGGACACCTGAATGTTCCTGCTCTACCCAGCACCTGAAGTAATAGCACTGCTGCACACGGGGCACTCGTGACTCATAACTGTTGTGATTATCTACATATAGATACATTGCTTTTCCATTCTGTTTGCTATAGATGACGCGGCCTCTGTTCCCGTTGGTTTGAGTGTCTGCGTGTGATCTTGGCACTTTGGTTATGGAGAGCAGAGTGAAAATTGAGCTAACCGGCCTTTTCGGTTTGGCCCGACATCTGCCTGCATTTCTTGCTTCTACCAGGCCAGAGGGGAAGACAGTCTGGGGCTTCTGGGGTTTTCCGGAGTCTGGATGTCACCGAGAGCTCTCTGCAAGAGAAAAACCATAATCTCGTCTGATTTATACTCATTTTACCCCATTATTTTCAGATTTGGAGCACATTCATTTATTCCACAGACAGCAGCACTTTGCAGCCTAATCAGTTTATAGCTGCAGGCAGCTGGTTTGTGTGAGAGCACCATCTGAATACCTCATTGTTTTGAGTAGGTTAGAGTCTGTCACACGCCTGCTGAATATATCCAAAATATAATATCACATTCTAGAACAAGTCAAATTTAGCCTTGCTCACTCTATTAACACCTTGAAACAGAACAGTGGAGTATTGGCTCACCTCAAACTTGGACATGAACTCTGAAAAAATGCCAAAGAAGGTCTCTGTGCTGCTGGACTTGCTGTCCTCTCCAAAGTAGGAGGCCACCTTGCAGAACTCCTCCATGGCTCTGGTCTGCAAAGATTCCAGAGACTGGATCGCAGGGTGGCTGTTCTCCAGAAAATTCTGTGGGTACAAATGTTCAAATATTAAAAGGGGGGCTTCATTTTGTAATTACACATGAAAGTCAGTTCACGTGTCATAATGAATGATGCAACTGGGTGAAGATGTAGAAAACAATCAGTGATGTCGCCGTGATGTCAGTGGGTTTGATAGCTGCGAGTAGTGGGGTTTGAAAATATGAGTATTTTATGAGCTATCAAATCACCACAGTTATATTGCTTCAATTATATTATGACCCGAGGTGAAGATTTTACAACCTGATTTCTCCTTACAATTCCCTGCACTTAAATCCCTCCATAACAACGGATGGCTGGTACAAAATTGCTTAATGACTAGGCCTGTCGCGATAAACAATAAATCAATTAATCGTACGATAACTTAAAATGAGGCAGACAATTTTTATTTATCGT
>JAVDPK010002704.1:71473-93645 GCA_034780415.1 Cichlasoma orientale | reverse complement strand
ACACACACACACACACACACACACACACACACACACACACACACACACACACACACACACACACACACACGGACTAAGCTGACAGTAGAAAACAACTATTCATTCAAAAGATTAGAGCTGCTGCCAGGAGACAAGACAACCACCCACACATCTGAACACACACACACACAAAATTTCTGAGACTATACTTATTAAATATAGATGCTCTAACATTAAAGGACTGATCATCAGTTTTTATGATGAGCACGCCATAAAAAAAAAGAAAGAGTTGGAAAGACGATAGACAAGAAAATAAAGCAGAAAGTACTCTCATTTATATGGTAATTCTAATCATTTCTACCTTTTCTACCAGCAGCTGAGCTTAGATACATACTGAAGACAGCGGGCGAAGCAGCTAGCATAGCACTGTGCGCTGGTTTAAAATGAACCTTTCACACTTTTCCATATTTTCTTTCATTTAGAGACTGTTACACGCTCATATAAAACATGGTCAGAGATTCAAAGAATGAGGTTCAAGTAGTCTCTGGAGCCAAACGCTGAGGCTTCAGATTGCTCTGAGCACTTGGTTTCAGACAGTTTTAACTACTCTGGGCTCTCGATGATGTCAGTCAGAGTGGATATCCTAAATATGGTGCTCGTCACAGACACACACTTCTGACTGTGAGCACAAAAGCACCTCCCACCTGCTTTTCAAATATTTTTCCTTAGGAGGGGCATCATTCTGGAATGGGGGGGTAGCTTCCCAGTATAATTGAGATATTTTGGCCTGTGAATTGTGCCAAGCTGCTCTAGCAGAGTTAAAGAATAAAAGTTGGAAATGAGCATAATTTTCTCAAATTTGGACAGAGCAAGACAAACCGGCTTCTGTCTTCTCCACGGGCCTCTCATGTGGTCGTAACGCTACTTTGGGCTGCTGCCTTCTCAGAAGGGGTTGCCACAGCAGGTAGGTTCTGCATATTTGATTTGGCAGATTTTTTGTGCCGACGCCCTTCTTAACGCAACCACCGAGGATCAAACAGGGATGTTTCATTTGTTAGGGAAATGTGGAGCCGCTCCTTTAAGTACACTAAACCAGCTCATTAAAGAGGTGAGAACTGGCAAAAATCTCTCCACCTTGGAGAATTTACAAATGCATACAGCTATAAAAAGGTAGAGGTCGCAGCCTGCACATTATGAAAACAAAGCATGCCATGTAAAGTCTATTAATACTTTTTTTTTTTCAAAACCAGACCCAAAGGAAAGGCACCAAAACAGAAACCTAAGTCATTCCATCAAACGAGCCCGAAGTTGATATTTGATGAGTGTTGGCTCACCGAGCTGAGGCCGAACAGATTTGCACAAATGACCATTTTGTTTCCCACCTACACCAGTCTGTTGTGTTCTGACTGTCTGCTGCTGATCATCTGATCAGATGAATCAGTCAATAGCAAACAGGGTACAGGGTCTGTGAAAAACAGCACCAGTCGAACAATTAACACGCAAACAGAGACGAGGGAGGAACAACAGCGTCCACTGTTCTTATCCACGTGGAGCTAATTAAGCTGCGACAACAATTCTGACAGCTAAACGGAGCAATTAGGACACTCTTTGGACAGAGAGAGAGAGAGAAGCAGCTTCACAGCAGATGTGATTTTTACCCAGCGTGCATTTAATTACCCATGCTTGTTAAAGCACTTTATTAGGAAAATATGGAGCACCTTCAGCCCTGTTCTGTACTTGTAGTGTGGCGAATAATGAAGACTCATATACATGCAGAACCTACGGTCACAGCTGCCGTTAACAACTAGTTGCCTGTATGAAGAGTTCGTTTATGAAAAAAAGTGCACACCACATTTTCACTCTTTAGAAGCTGTAGAAACAGGCCTATAGAGACAGAGATGAGATAATTAGAGCCTGAACCAGTGTATTTGGAGCCAGTGGTGATATTTGATGTCATAATAATATAACAGCAGCTTATTTATTATACAACAAATGCTGAAAACCAGTATACACCGATCAGCCACATGACACTGACAGTCTTTGATGTCAGCAGCCTCCTCCAGCAGGAGGCGCCACACCACGCTGCCAAAAACTACTCAGGAATGGCTGAGACATCGGGAGAGTCTGGCATCTTGTGTCTAGAGTCACCGCGTAGCCAACTTGAATGTGTTTTAGAAGCATCATCTTATAACCCGAAGCTCTACTGGTTCAAGTGATGCTGGAGAAACACTGTATTACAGTATTCTGTAACAGTACCATCTATATACTGCTCAAAAAAAATGTAAAGAATACTTTGAAAACACGTCAAATCTCAATGGGAAAAAATAATGCTGGATATCTATACTGATATGGACTGGGTAATGTGTTAGGAATGAAAGGAGGGGTGAATTCAGGGACACCCCGACAATCAAAGTGAAAAAAAAAGAAAGCGGCAGGCTGGTCCATTCAACTCAAAATGGTACTCAGTAGTTTGTAAAACCCCCACGTGCTTCACAACATCGGGGCATGCCCCTAATGAGACAATGGATGGTATCCTGGGGGATCGCCTCCCGGATTTGGACCAGGGCATCACTGAGCTCCTGGACGATCTGAGGTGCCACCTGCCAGCATTGGATGAACTGAAACATCATGTCACAGAGGTGTTCTACTGGATTTAGGTCAGGCGAGCGTGGAGGTCGGTCAGTGGTTCCTTCATCCTCCAGAATTCAATCACAACAGTCACCTCAAGGCACTTTATATTGTAAGGTAAAGACCCTACAATAATTACAGAGAAAACCCAACAGTCGAAACAACCCCCTGTGAGCAAGAACTTGGTGACAGTGGGAAGGAAAAACTCCCTTTTAACAGGAAGAAACCTCCGGCAGAACCAGGCTCAGGGAGGGGCAGTCATCTGCCGCGACCGGTTAGGGCTGAGGGGAGAGAGACACGACAAAAGACACGCCTGCATACTCTCGCCACACGAGGCTGCAGGAGGAACCCAAGACCCACTGCACCAGCGTAGAGTCAGACAGTGGGTCCAAGGATTCCATCCTGATACCTAATGGCAGTCAGGGTGCTGTTGCCTAGCCTGTAAAGGTCTGTGCATCCCTCCATGGATATGCCTCACCAGACCATCACTGACCCACCACCATACCGGTCATGCCGAACAATGTTAGAGGCAGCATAACGTTCTCCAAATCCTTTCACATCTGTCACATGTGCTCAGGCTGAACCTGATCTCATCTGTGAAAACCACAGGGCACCAGTGGTTTTCACAGAGACTGCACTGGGAGACTCCTGGAGGAGCTGGACTACCTGTGCAACCTCTGTAGGGTCCAGGTACCGCCTCACGCTACCAGTAGTGACACTGACCCAAGCCAAACGCAAAACTAGTGAAAAAACAGTCAGAAAAGATGAGGAGGGGAAAATGTCAGTGGCCTCCACATGTGCATAAAGAATTGAGACATTTTTTTAAACCTCCTGCTTAAATTAAACATTTTTCCTGATTATCAGGGGCTCATAACACATATAAGTAGTGTGATCAGATTTTCAGATCAGATCAGACATTTCTCAGAAACTAAAAGTTAAGCTTTGAAAACTAGGGCAGTGCAGTAGTTAGCACTCTCATCACATCAAGAGGGTTTTCTGGTTTGAGCCTGCCAGCAGGCTGGGAATTTATATGTTCTCAAATGTCTCAGTGTGTCTGTGTGGATGAATGTTAACTAGCAATTCTAAACTGTAGGTGTAGAATGTGAGTGTGAGGTTGTTTTCTCTCTGTGTTAGCCCTGCGATGGACTGCCCTCCCTCTCACCCAATAACAGCTGATAGGAGTAAAAAAATGGATGGTTGCTAATTTATTAAATGTTGACAAGTTGCATTATGGGAAGTGTAGGATACAAGGTTTAGAATCTGTGACCCACACAAGAGGGTAACATTCTGGATATCCTGGCCTCTACTGCATAAGCTTTGAACTTTTTCCAGCATCGCTAAAGGCCGCGGTTGACTGTGGTCAGAGGTGTGGCATTTTGCACCCACCTGTATTTCACAGGCACACCTGAGAGCACACTTCTGAATCACCACAGCAACGTGGGAAATTAAACTGGAGATGAGCAAGAGCAAGGTTTTCTGGGTGCTTTAAGTAACAGGTCAAGATTTTTTTTTTTAAATATTCACCGCAATAGTTTCATCTAAGGAGTTTTAAGAAGTAGGTTTTTTTTTCAATGTAACCTACCTCTCAGAAAACTATACAATCCACTTCCAAAAGTGCCTTAACTGCCAACCAGCACTCCAGGTTTAGCAACATTTATTTTTAGAGACTTAAAAATCCACATTCAGCAACTTTAAGTTACCTGACATCTGTTAAATCTTCTGTTTTTTTTCTCCCGCTCTCTTATTTTAGAGAAGCTTTTAAGCACTGGTGGGTATCTTCTCTTTGAAACAAATCTGTTAAAGATATAGGACACATATTCTTAGCCCGCTGTCACTGTCTCTGCAGACTTTGATCAGAGGTTGAGGTGTGAATGTATCTGCAGCCTGAGACAGTGTTGCCTGAGCACAGACTACTGGCTACAATAAGCAGACTCCCAAGATATAAATAAATGTTCTCTTAGTGCCGTAGGTGTAGCAGCCCACACAGCTCTCCTTTGCTATCTGTGCCTGCCTGCTATTTGCCATTTAATCATATCATAGCACTATTATGCCCCCCGTCTCTCAAACTGATGTGGTACCTGTCTGTGCAAGGCTGATCTCTGCTGGGGTGTACCTGCTGCTATTAGCGAGATTTTTATATATAAACACAGGTATTTACCCACCACAGAAACACAGCCATCTGTTGAAACAGCAACATCATCAAAAGAAGTTTTCCGCGTCAACTCCTGGAAACTAAATGGGTGCTCTGATTTGACCTCATTTATAAAGAACAGAGATCTATAATTATCTGAAGGAGGGTTGTGGAGGAGGAAGCAAGCTGGGAGGAAGGGACAGATTTCTCAGAAGGGAGGAATGACAAGCCGAAAACTACAAAGACCTAATTTCCACTTGAGTGTCCAGATGTGACTGTAATGCGGAGAAGCGAGTTTGGTGCAATGCCTAAATACATATAGGCTGGAAAAGTAAGAAGGACAGATGCAGCGGAAAAAATATTTCTCACGTGATCTGTGTGTCCTGTAACACACATTTAAAGCTGTCGTAATAAAATGAATCTGTTTTGGACATAGTTTAAAAAAAAAAAGAAGTGTGATCAAATCCTGATCAGTCATAAAAGGCATACCAATTCAAAATACTTACAACAGAAATTATTTAAACAATGTTTAAAAAACACATTTATATGTATAGTTGACCAAAGTGATATACAGATGAGAATGGCCAGATTGCTTCGAGATAATCGGAAGGCAACAGAAACAGGTGTAAACAACATGAAAGCATGGGCTCATGTTGCTTTTTATCAATGATTTGGGTCAGTAGCAGTGGTGTAATGGTGTGGGAGATATTTTTTTGGCACACTTTGGACCTTTTAGTACCAGCTCAGCATTGTTTAAACACTACAGCCTACCTGAGCATTGCTTCCATGCTTCCAGCGCGGTAAACGGCATGCCACAAAGCTCAAACCATCTCAAAACAGGTTTCTTGAACATGACAGTGCGCTCACTGCGCTCATATGGCCTCCACAGTCACCAGATCTCAATCCAGCAGAGCGCCTTTGGAATGTGGTGGAAAAGGAGATTCACATCGTGCTATCATGTCAATATGGACCAAAATCTCACCAGAGCTCTTACTGTACCAGAGCCTTGTTGAATTTTTGCCATGAAGAATTAAGCCAACCCGGTACTAGCAAGGTGTACCTAATAGGTAATATCATAAATCATGACTGAATCAGAAATGATAACAATGTTCCTCATATGTGGATGATTTTTGGCTTTTTACAGCCAATAATTAGGATTTCATTACAAGCTACACAATATATTATTGCTTACAAGTGAACTTTGTTATCTGATGACTCTATCTTGGACAGTCACACTAGCACCTCTGTGAGACTGCTCCTTTGCTTTAGCTGCTCCTTTGCTTTGAACTAAATGCTTTAATATACTCCCACACTTGAGCTGACAGTGCTAACATACTAATTTAGCAGGTATGTTTCTACGTGATAGTATTGCTCACTATCCAGTGAGTCTGTTTGTCATCAAACTAAACTGTGAGCAAACAATTGTGATGATTCATAGCACAGACAAATTTGTTCTAAAAATATCAAATCTATTTGTTAATATTGCCATCAGGAAAAAAAAGCCTGTAACATTGCGCATAAATGGCAAATAAATGTTTGCTAGTGGCCTCAGAAATACATGAAGACTAATATTCAAACTGTTCTAGTCGCACATAAATGCTGTTGTGACATTTGTTCATTGATGATCTGGGTTTGCTGTAACTGACAAGGCTGGCACTGTTAGGGTCCTTGGGGGGGGGGGGGGGGCTGCAAAGGCCATCTGCAGTTCCTATCTGGTTATTTCTTTCATGCAAAGAAGTCTTTCTTCATCAGAAGACTTTAATTTGATGCGGGATATTGAACCATCCTCTGCTACAGAAGAACACAGACACACCAAAGACTCGGTCACTGTGTTAAGGAGACGAGAAAGGACTAAAAACTATAACGAGGCCACCATCATTCTTTCTTCAACCTATGGAGAACCTGTGAAGCAATCATACCCAAAAAAACAAAACAAACTATAAGGCCAGACAGTACACCCGGAGGCAACTCCTTACCTGGAAGGCAACTGGAATCCTCAGTTAGATATCAAAGAAGCTCGTTTGTTGTGAAAAGCTTTCTCTAAACTGAAGAATATTCTGTCATAACAAACAACACAGACTTCTGTCCATTATGACCTACTGGAAGTTTTCAAATTGCATTTTGCACAATATTTTCATAATATTATATATTTATTGCGTATTGATCTATAGTAGCGCCGACTGTTCTGGAGAAACAAACACAACCGCAGCTGCTAATAACTTGGAACAAGGTTTATATTAATAGAACGAGGCAACTTGTTCCACTCTTATTCATGACTGTACCCCCTTTGTACTGTTTGTGTTCAACACCCACTTCATTAAAGACACCGTGCGAGGCTCTTGTGAGACCGTGTGCGGCGCAGCAGCTCGGGAACAGTTACAAACAAGCTGCAGCCGCTGATTCCTGCACTCCAAATTAAACACCATCATTATCGGCACTGCTAACAGAGCAAGATTTGCGCTCAGCATGTAGCGTGGATGAAGAGGAGGTGGTGAGGCAGGACTGCTGTTTGAGAGTACTGATCGCGATCACATGATAGTTGAGTTGAATAGCTGCAAATGAGCAATTTTGTGACTGATGTCTACATATAGCTGCATCAATTTGGAAAAACAGACCACAAAATAATCTTAAATTGCTAAATTGATTATTAATACAATCTCAGAGTCAACATGAGCATGGATACAGACATTAACTGAACCACACCCCTTCATCCTGAGAACCCCAGTCATTTAAGAGACACATAAGCATTATATTGTTAACTCTGTTGTTAACCACACTTTCCATCAATCCAAATGAGACCGCGTTGCATCAAACTGCATGAATAAACTGCCAATGGTCCAAATGGTCTTCGTTATCCCCTTAAATAGGGTATAATGATTTTTAAAACTATCAAGCATCAACAGCAGACTTTGTCTTATATTGTAAGGACTGCATTAAACATTCACTCACATTATTACACCTGCACAGGCACCAGCAGGTGGGAACTGACACCAATGCAAAATGTCCTCAAAAATACACAAACAGTGCGCAGCCACATTTCACACAACATTAGAGAATGTTAGCAAAGAAAGGAGGAAATACTCACCCCAGACAGTTCATTGTTTTAGCTGTCACCCATAGTTCAGAAACCAGCTAAACATAAGCACAAGTCTCACAGCAGTAATGAGCAGAATACTGGACTCATGTACTGCTACTGAGCTGCTCCTCTGTGGAGGATAAAAGGTCTTCTGGGACCTTGGTGCAGGCAGGAGGCCGTCTTTACCAAGTGTCAAGAGAAAACGGTCACTGCACAGAGAAAGCAGGAAACAGTCTGAGCGATATAATGAGAAGGCAATCCATCAGTGCTAAACACAAACACCCCTTAAGAGAGAGGGAGAGCGAGGTAAGAGAGTTGTGAGATGGGCAGGGAAGGAGGTCCACAGAGAGAAGTTATTAATGCTGTTATTGGTCCTCGTGCAGATAGGAGTGTCCCTCGTTGTACAAATACCAACTCTCAGTGAACACGCTTTGAATTATTCATGCCCAATTTGAGGCACTAAAATACATTCCACTTCTATGAGTGACCTCACACAAATGGAAACCCTTCTTACAGTATATTAATATCACCAAAAAAAGAGTTGAAAGTAGCGTAGTAGTACTGGAGGAGGAAGCCAGCGTAGTAAGAGAATAAAAGGATTGATTGGCTGCACTTGTGGATGGAGAGCAATCTGTGGAAAGACTGTCTGGGGATTTATTCTGGCACATAGACAGCCACTTAACTGAAGAGTTTTTCACGTTTAGTTACCTGGCATGATTCGGTCTCATGGAAAGCAACTGCCACACAGCAATAAAAAAAACAAAACCTGCTGGATGTAGCTCCAGATTTTATTTTTTTTTATTTGAAAGGACTGCAGAGACGGAGAGCCGCATGGCTACCAGTAGTTCCACGAAGCGAGTATTCTGCTAAATATGTGTGTGGCTCATCATCACAGACACCTCCATGCCGTGAATGCAGAACGCTTTGCCAATTCTCGTTTACCGCTAAAAACTCTAAGCTCAAACCCCTCCTTGTCAATTTAGTCTCTCGGTTTCTCTAAAAACAATGACAGCCTAAGCGACGTGGTAGGGTCACTGTGGATTTACCCTGGGTGGCAGATGGGACCCACAAACCTAAAGTGTAGATTTATTATGGGTGGCGGTGGCTGAGACCGCTCTAATCTGCAACCACATGAGCAACAGGAAATCCAGTTTACACAGTCATAATGAATTCAATCCCTGCAGATTATTTTAGTTTTCACTGGGACCAAAACTGTGTGCAAGATTATACAAAGTGATGGTGTAGCAGGGAAATGTATTTTATAGAGGATTTTATATTTTATAATATGAGCTAAAACCTCTGGCTCCTACCTGATGCTGGAGATGAGCTGTCGATGTTCATCAGTGGTAAGTATCTCCGGCAGAACAGAAGCTAACCACTCAACTTTCTTCTCGGCAGCATACTGCTTCAGCACAGCGAAGAGCCTCTCTTTCACGTCGGGCTCGTCACCTAAAATCTGGTCAACCTGATGGAGATTCAAAAATATTGTTAGAGACTGGAGGTAGTCAATTTTAATGTTTTCATATCAGGACATACAAAATTCTAAACCTCTTTAAATACAACTTCAGATGAACAACAACACATGACACATTACACCGTGTCATTATTTATTTAACAAAAATGAGCCGAGACGCAGAAACCGTGTGTTAAAACTAAGTACACCCCATCATTCAGTAGCTTGTAAAACCACCTTCAGCAGCAATAACGTTTTGTTTTTCAGTAATGCACCCGCATCCTTTTCTTTTTCAGCCATTCTGTTGTAGATTTGCTGTTATGTTTGGGATCATTGTCCTGTTGCATGATCCAGTTTTGTCCCAACTTTAGCTGTCGGACAGACGGCATCACATTTGACTCAAGAATATTTTGGTATACAGAGGAATTCATGGTTGACTCAGTAATTCCAAAGTGCCCAGGTCCTGTGGCTGCAAAACAAGCCCAAATCTCCACCCCTCCACCCCCGTGCATGACAGCTGGTATGAGGTATTTTGTACGCTGTGTTTGGCTTTCTCTTGGCAACCCTGGCAAACCAGCCATACATATTCAGTTTTTTCTAATTGCACTGTCACGAACTTTAACATGCTAACCGAGGCTTGCAGAGTCTGACATGTGGCTCTTGGGCTTTCTGCAGTTTCTCTGAGCGTTGCACAGTCTGACCTTGAGGTGAATTTGCTAGAACATTCACTCCTGGGAAGGTTGGCAGCTGTCTTGAATATTTTCAACAGATTGATGGGCAGCAGCAATTGCTTTTGTTGAGCATCTGAACATTCAAGTGTGTTAACACACACCTGAATCCTCCAGACCAGTGGTTCCCTAAGTCAAGAGTGCTGCAGCCCTCTTAAAAACAGAAAATCCCTGGTTCTCAAACATTTAAAACTTTTTAAAATAAAAGTTTTAAAAAATCTGTTATTACTGCACCCCCCCTGCAGTGGCCCAGATGTTGGGAACCACTGCTCTAGACCAACAAATTGCCAAAACATCTGTTTTTATAGAGGTGCTCACACTTGTTGATGATCAGTTAATCAAGTGCATTTGATTAGCGGCACCTGGCTGCTTCTTGCACTCATAATACCCATGGAAGCAGTAAGAGTGTACTTTATTTTTCACACGCTCCGTCTGAATTTTGATTTAGATTTTCTTAAAAAAATAATGACACTGTGTAACATGCTGTTTTGCTTGCCATCTGAAGTTGTGTTTAAAGCGTTTTAAAACCTGGTGTGAACCAGATGACTTTATTTGTTGTGACCTGACACATAAACTTGAAAGAGGATGTATTTTCTTTTTCACACGACTGAAAATTGTAGATTGTTGGATGTTGAGTGGTTTTGCACAGTTACAAGCAGATAGTTATAACATTTCTAGTCATTTTTCATTTATTCTGGTCTTTAAAACGTGTGTATTCTTCTGTTACATTAAATATTCACTAAACAAGCAAAAATAAAACTTAAAATAAAAAAAAACATCATAAGACTAAAAATCAGCTAATCAGAACTGTGTAGATGGTGTTTGATCTCGATTGATTAGTACATATAAAATGTTACAATATTGGATGTGATGTGGCCAGTATGTAAAAGTAGTCCCCTTTAACCAAAAGCTCAGACTTCAGACTCTGCTGAGAACTGGGCTTCAAGGCTTTTTCTCTCATTTCTGACTGTATAAAGAATTCTAATGAGCTGATGCCACAGATTTCTTTATATGGTCATCTGCAGCAAGTCCACACTATACAGACACTGGGTGCTGCCCTTCATTTGGCTGCTGGAGGTTGGCCAATCATAAGAAAGAGATCTTTTATGAAGAGAGGCCTTAAAAATAAAGGAGCTTGTTTCAAGCAGAGGACAAACTGAGGGACTGTAGGATAAATAAGGATTTTTTTTAAAAACTGTGAGTCATGCAAAGTTACTCCAGTGGAGGCTCGGAAAAAAATAAACATCTTGAAACCATAATAGGTCCTTAAATTCAAATAAAGTATTGCTAAATTCTGCTTGGTGCACAGAAATACTTAACATTTTTTTCAAATAAGCCCTACCCACTTCAAAACGGTTACATGGGAACAGAAAAACACAAGTTCAGAAATCTGTAACGTGAGAAAGCCAAAAGAGTTCCAACTCAGGCAAAAAATGTTGCTTTTAATTAGAAAATCACTTTTCGGAGCCTTTTAACTCAGCTGGTCCACCAGCAGGAAGTGTGTCTATACAAACCTACCTTCCTGTTAAACTCCAGAGCCTTGTATTTGCGGTCCAGTCTTGCCCCCTCACCACCCATCTGACTGTCCTCTATGCTGATGCTCCGTTTGTGCCTTGGCCCAAGGCACAGCACTCCCAGGCGGAGTGTCCTCCCCTGGGATGCCTTGATTAGCGCTGCAGCCATCTCGTGCTGCCTGACTGGGATGCCGTTCACCTCCATAACATAATCCCCGGCCCTCAGGCCTGCGCGGCCAGCTGGAGAACAAGGAGAGCAGTCCTCCACCAGTAGGGGGCAGTCTCCCACAATGGTAAACCCAAAGCGACCATCTGGGCCTGGTGTGATGTCCATCTGTACAAGACATTTGCCTCAGTGTTTGACCACAGAGCAGAACTCCAACAACTAACCACAATGGTGCAGCTCTACATCTTGCTATATTTTGACATGCATTTCCACAGCCATTAATCTACACATGCAATATTGCTCTGATGGATTTGAAAGCTGTAAGACCTGCTGTATGCGGGACACTACTCCAATGCTGGGGGGGATGTTCTTCTGAGTCTGGGCGATGGCGATGACAGCTTGAGGACCCAACGTCGACACATTGTGGCCTTCAATCTCCAGGACCTGATCCCCTGCCTGCAGCCCTGCCAGGTGGGCGCTGCTGCCTTCCTCCACTGATAAGATGTAGCTAGGTCCAGTACCACCAAGGTGGAAGCCAAAATCCTCGGGCCAGCCTTGGTTGGAAGTCGGCATGCTGAGGACTTTAGGAAGAGGAGAAAAAGACAGTGAGCTTTTTTTTCCGTATGGAGTCTTGTGCTACAATTGCAAACACTTACCCTCTGCAGCCAGTGCATTCAAGTTCAGCAACACTGCAAGAAATCTCTGTGATATAATCTTATGTTTTAAAGAGATTCCATTTGCTCCCTGTCTCCTTCCCCATCTCCCGTGTCTCAAACTGTACATCGAGTGTGGCTCTGTAACCCTCTATGCTGAACCATGACACACTCAGCGGTCCCTGACCTGGTTCATAAACGTCTTCACAGCCAATCAAATTAGAGCATTGAAAGATTGTGACCTTAATTAGTTCAAGAGACAGAAGTTCCTCTTGCTATTTTTTGCACTCATTGCACATGCATGTCTCTCCTGTTGAATGGTAATTGAATGGAAATGCAATAATGCAACAGAGCACACCACTGGCTTCATGGACGAGCAGGTAAGGGGTTGAAAAAAGTGGCAAATATAAGGCAAAATTTGACTTAAGTATTAAAATGAAAAAGAGTTCAGCTAAATGTGAGATGTTTTCAAAACCACCTCTACTGTAACAAATACAGATTTGCAGCAATGGACTGCTGTAAACCCTGCAGCTCAGCTATAGGCTAATGATGTGCTGCACAGCTTTCAAAAGCCACAAGCACTGCAGAATTTACATAGCTGACGAAGATGAAGGTTATAAAGACTTACAGAAATCTTTAGCTGGATACCGAGAGCCTCGTTTGCTCTGTCGAAAAGAGTATCTGCCCTTTTTGTTTTGCAAAAACTTCTTCATCTTGAATGTCAGATACCCCGTGGCCTGTTAAAAGGCTGTTATCCAATAAGTCTTCTCAAATATAATGTTAAAAAAACCAAAAAAAAAAACACAAACCAAAGTCAAAGAGAAAAGGTGACAAACTCAAAATACTGCCCCATTCCTCTTCCCTGAAACCACAGCAGTCTCCTCATGAGCAAAGGGTGAGTGTGCATGAAAAGCAAGTGCAGTCTCTTTCTGTGAGTATGTCAAGGAGTTGGTCCTGCATCTCATCCCTGATTCATCCTAGGGCCAGCCTGCTTGCACAGTGTTAATCAGAAAACTGGGACGCATGCACCCGCGCACCTCGGTTCCTTAATAATTCTCTCTCCAAAAAGGGTATTGTGAGGCCTCATTTTTCTATAAATACACCCATGTGTCTTTTTTTCCCTCCTCCTCCTCTCTTGGCAAGGTGGCTCTCCGTGGGACCGCTACTGGCCCAGAATCACTCTGCGTCGATGCAAGAAAGCCCGAGGAGCTCTAATTGGAGCGTCTGCATGCCTGCGATTCTGTGTGTACTCTGAAATGGTCAGTCCATTGATAAGGAGCAGGGGCAATTTAAGACTTTAGCCTGTAGGATTAGTGGGATTATCAGCTGAATCTGCTCTCCTCCACCCCCCCTGTTATTAATACTGTAGGAACACATGCTCCCCTCCCCTATTAGATATTTACACTTCCTCTAGTGGAACTTCCTTAGACACCATGCACACCTTAGGACATGCATTTAACAGGCTTAATGATATTGGAGTTCCAAATTAAAACTGGCAATTTCTGTAGTCTATGCTCTGATGTATATCATCCAATATGCTATGATATGAAAACATTTTTTAACATCATTTATAGTTTATACAGCAGAGTTTACGATACTCAAAGGCACTATCTGCAGAACATTTATCCCAGATGAGCAGAAGATGGTGTGATGTTAAGTAGCTAGTTTGTATCTGCTAGTTTTCTATCTGTTGTTAAATTATAGTTTCAAACTGAATGGTGGTTCAAGCAGCCTAAAAACCCCCGTGGAAGACTTTAGAAATGCATGTCTAACAAGTTAATAGCAGCTCCCTGTAAGAGAAAAACTTCCTGGTACATTCTTAGTGATTATTTTATAAATGCAAAAAAAAACCTGAGACAGCAAAGCGTCCATGAGATTATTTTATGCTTAATCTGACCTGACAGAGCAAATACACAAAATCTACTCAACTATAATAGCATTACCCGATGGCTATATCAGCCAATATCAGCCAATTGCCAGTATATCGCTAATGGCATTTATAATGGCTGACAAATTAAAATGAAAAAAAGAAATAAAGAAGCAATAGAGGGTGCTCTGCAACACGTTTGGAAGGCCAGAAACAGAATAACCAGATGATCCCAGCAGAGTCAGACAGCGTGTGAAGGAGTAATTCATGATTTCTTGTGACAGTAAAACAAGATTATTTTTAAACTGCAGTCATATTATCTTTGTAAGGCGTAATAAATAACTACTCATAACAAATGTTAGGAAGATCTGTTTATGTATGTGTGTCTGAAAGAAAAAAAAATATTGGCCGATATATCTGATTTTTAAATCACCAAATATCGGCATCGGTCTTAAAAATTCAATATCCATCAAACTCTGAGCAGTACATGTAATTACCTGCTTACGCCCTTGAACTAAAGCTCAAATTAAGTTTTACTTTTTACGATAGTAATCTTTATCTATATAATCTATCTGGATTTTTTTTAACTAAACTGCATAACAGCTGGAGAGAAAGCACTGAGGAAGTGCGCAGGTGGGCTTATTGGAGTGTAAACTGTCATTAGTGGCAAAGCGCACAATAAAGAAGAAACACTTCAGTGCAAACTGAATAATTAAACACAACTGGCTGCATCTCCAAACACACTTTTCACTTCAATCAAACTCTCCTCTTACACTACAGCCAAGACAGTTGAGTCATCTGTGACAAGATGTGTGACAGAAAACTGACATTTCTCTGGCACTCCAGTTTTATAAAACTTTAAGCAATCTCAAAGCCACCTGAAATAATTTATCTTTTGACAAAGAAAACTTTTCAGCCATAAAGCTGTAATTTTGATCCCAAATTGGAACTGCAGATATGCTCATGGCATTGTAACTTGATTTATCTGACATAAGAGACAATAAAAAATGATTAAGGCACCGGCACAGCACATCCAAACATTCAGTACCTGTTTAAGCAGCATTCAGAGATGAGCCTGCACAGCTCCTGAGTAATGCTCCCCTCCGCAGCTCTGTGAGCTGTAATATGAGTGTTGGGCCATGTCCGCAACAGTATCCACCGACTCGTGTCCTGTGGTGCCTTGTTGCATTGTGTGGATAACTGGACTGCAGAGACAAACAGCAATCGTAGGCCGATATCGGTCTTGCTGACTGGTATCGACCTATCATCAAATCAGATGACATTTACAGATGCCAGTAACTGATATTTGTCTGTTGTGTCACATTAATTTTTGATCAAAATAGAGCTCTTCAAAGCTAGTGTGACAACAAGCTGCAAGACAATTCTTCATGCTGGCACAAAGAGTGGGATAAAAACAACGCTCGCAGCACTGTAACTTGATTTATCTTACATAAGACACAATAAAAAATAATTACAGCACCAGAACAGCACATCCAGACATCCAGTAAACAACAGGGAAAATACTGGTATCATTTATTGGTCAAATTGTTAAGTTAAATGTAGGTATCATTGTCACTGAGGGTGTATATTTAAAATTCTCTATTTTTTAACAGTTTATATGCCAACTTATTATAGACACAAACATTTTATGCTTTCTTTCATGTTTTGCACATAAAGTTTAAGTATAAAATACTATTCATAACTAATTATTCACATGTATTTTGGGCACTGGAAATAAAAAGCCACATTACTGCTGATGCTATCTCACACTGTCCCTCTGAATGCAGCTCATCTTCAACACTGTTATGAATATACATATATAAAACATTCCCTTACAAGAAAATATCCCCTGAACCAGTACACCACCAGCAGCTGCCACCAGCCCCCTGTTATGGCTATTGATAAACTTTTAGAACAGGAGAAACGGACTTTTAACGCAAACCATACTTACAACTGTAATATTTTTCACGCATAATTAGCTGAAAAGTCAGAGTTTTCACGTATTTCAGTGCGCAGCTGAAAGAAAAAAGGACCTCTTTCTGCAGTCCTCTCACTGCAGAGGGGCGGCGACATTAGCTCAACCCATCAATCGCTGCTAAGGAAGTAGCATTATTTACAGAACATGGAGCAAAAGTGAGGCTGGAAGCCTACCAAAGTGACTCTGCTAACGGGAGATAAACACTAAAAGGCAGCTATGTGTAACCTCGACTAGATGGTGAGGGGTGAACGAGCATGAAAATATCTTTATAGAAGGTAAAGGAATGAAGATTCGGTTCAGTTTTGCTAACGCTGTGTGGGCGCTAACAGGTTTGAGGGGAGCATGCTAACGTAACTTGTTCACCTGAGTCGTTTTAAAGGTCTTAAACGTGTTTAAAGAAAGTGACTATGATTAATAATTAACAGTACCAAAGCTGTACTTTTTTTCTTGTTACGCTTGCTGCCTGCTGGCGGTGAGTTTGTACTGTAAACACCTGTTGTTTGCCTCTCTGTGATGCTGCCAGGTGAGATGGATTTCCTCACACTGTTTGCTGTTTACGTCGCGGTGGTGCTCACATGTATAGCTCTAGTCTGCAAATACTCCGGCCAGCAACACAGCCCCGTTAGTGTACTCTTCAACTTTGCAGCAAAGGTAAGAAAAGAGTAGAAACATTGTGGTGTATGAAGCATTTTTGTTGTACTTCCACAAACGGACACTGCGTGGCGCTGTTAAACTACTGCATTTACAACTCTGTTTCACAGATACTTGGACCCATCACACCAAAATGGCTCCAGAAGTTTTCGCAGTGGACGTTACACAGACTGTTCCATCAGAGGTTTGTAGTTACATTTTAGTGTTCACAGAGTTTGATATTGGTGTTGTTTATTTTCGGCTTTATTCAGTGTTATTTGCATCTAACTGCAGGAGCAACATGTTCATCTACCTGCATATCCTGCTGGAGGGCGCAGTGTATGCAGAGTTCACCTACGAGGTGTTTGGCTTCTGTAGGGAGATGGACACCACTCTGACCAGCCTATCTGTGCCTTATATCCTGCTGGCCCTCAAGACCTTCTTCTTCTACCTCTGCATCAAGACAGATCCAGGTTCATTTTACTTTAGCTACACCATATTTAAATGTGTGTCTTACCGGCTGCTGTGTTGGTGCATATAATAGGAGATAAGGCAGTGGTGTCTTGTTCCTTGTAGGTTATTTTAATCACTGATGAGGATTAAAAAAAATCAACAACAGATCAACTGGAATAGTGGTTTGTGCTTTGTTAATGCAGTGTGTGATCTTAGCTCTCTCCTCTCGACTCTCCATCTCTCAGGCACAGTGACAAAGAAGAAAGTCGCTGCTCAGCTGAACATCTATTCATATGACAGGAGACTGTTTCACCCGGGAGTCTCCTGTCCAACTTGCCAGCTTGTCAAACCGGCCCGCTCTAAACACTGCAGTGAGTGCTTACTACTTTGTTGCTGTTAGTACCTAGTAAAGAGAAAGGAAGTCTTAGTGCTGACTGTAAACACTGCCCGTATTTCAGGGGTCTGCAACAGGTGTGTGCAGCGTTTCGACCACCACTGTGTCTGGGTGAACAACTGCATCGGTGCTCAGAACACACGTTACTTCCTGCTTTACCTCTTCAGCGTTTGTGCCATGGCAGGCGACATCGCCCTGCTAACAGGGGACATGCTGCTTCATGCTGTGCTGCGCTCAGGGCTCCTGAGCGCCAGCTATATAGACGAGAACGGCCAACAGCAACCAGCAGGACCTCTGTTTGTTGTGCAGGTACTGCTGACACACTGAATATTACAGCTGTATGTATTTCCAACTGAAACTGAATTTTAACCACCACCACCCCCCCCCCCTCCCCCTGTCCTTCCAGCATCTATTTCTGACTTTCCCTCGAATCGTCTTCATGCTGGGCTTCTTGGTCTTCGTTTTCTTCCTCTTGGCGGGTTACGCCATGTTCCACTCCTACCTGGCTCTTATCAACCAGACCTCCAATGAGTGGTACAAAAGTCGAGGCCACGTTTGTCAGCACTGCCATCCAACTGCAGCAGCCGATAATCTCTGTAGCCCTGTCCCAGATCACTCTAAAAGATACTACTACAGCAGGGGGCTTCTCCGAAACCTGGGAGAGATTTTCTTCCCTCCACGGCCTGTTAAAAAAAAAGACAACTGAACTGGATGGTTACATTTACTGTAACTACTGCTGGGAAAATAAAGTTTATTGTTTTCTTTATGGGCTCTGGTTTGTGAATTGTGTTAATTGTTACAAAATAGAGCAAGTTTTTCATTGTAATTTTTAAGCTGATTCCATTAATATGTCAATATCGCATCAGACCTCGTTCTTTAAATATATTTGTATTTCACATTATGGTAGATTTCTTTCTTCTTTTTTTTTTTTTTTTTTTTTTTTTTTTTTTTTTGTTGATGCTGCAAAGTGTAGTGTTTCACACATTTGTCTAACAACCAAAAGATCCCCAGCTTGATCCTGGGCGGCTCTTTGGGGTTGAGTCAGGAAGGGCAGGAACAATACCTGCTGTGGCTACCTTTTGTGACAATGGTACAGCTGAAAGTAGCTGCTGCTGCTTCTATATTGTGGTAGATTTTAGGGATTTATTTAATCACTCAAGTTATTTCCATGTCTGCGGAGGTCAGTGAAGCCAGTAGAGGGAGCAGTACCTTGATGTTCTTAAGAATTCATACTGTTATTAAACATATCTGTTTATGACATGCATATTATGGTCATGGTAATATGAGATGCTTAAAAATAGGGGAGGATGAAAAAAATCATAGATGAAGTCACAAATATACAAGAAATAAAGTAAAATTTTCACTGACAAAGTCATAAATTTATGAGAAAAAATACATCCAGAAAAAAATATATATATTTGTATATATATTTGTCGGACGGCGAACTGTACATTTTCGTACAGGAATTGATCACATGACGAAACGTCTAGTTTACAACACTACCCGATAAGAACAAAGGTAATAAATGCTGCTCGAAGTCTGCTGCACTGCACGTTAAATCCCAGCTTGTGAAAATGTGCAAAGGCAGAAAAGTCAAGAAAGATGTATGAGAAAATGCCAGAAGATGCACCATGCCAACGAACAGTTACAATCAATTTCCAAACAGCCCTGCAGGGACCGCACATGTATGGAGGACCAAAACTGACATAATTAAAAATAAAATCATATATATATATATATAGTATATATTGTGTTTTTCCTTTTCCTTATACGCGTTAATGTATAGGGTTTTCAACTTAAGAAGACATCCATGTAGATATCATGATAGAAATGATCAAGCCTCTGCCTCATTGAGAGGATAAGCTCCTCAGCCCCCTCAAGTCCACGCAGCAACTTGCATCCCTGGTTGTGGACGTGTGTCTTTCAGCTTCTCCCTGCTGGCCATGATGTGAGGATCTGGAAGAGGACCTGCAAAGTGAGAGATGTCAATTTTAACATAACGCCCCTCCCTGAACCCACTGGCCCACCTCTCTCCTGCAGCCATGCACAAAACCACACCCCGCCACCACAGCTGCCGTTGCTGAAATACACCTGTATGTTTGTGATTCTGTCTGCACATATTTGAACCTATGAGGTCTCACAGCGGTATGTTTAGATTTTGAGTTACATGGAGCTGAAATACACAACTCAATTAAAGAAACCGTATTTACTGATGCATGGGCTGTCCTTTCTGTTCTTAGTATCACAGGGAGAAATGATAGAATCTTTTCATGTGAATGCACCCCTTATTGACTTCTAATAAAGTAAAACATGCAAATCACCAAAAGACAGCTCCAGCCTGACCTTCCTCTACAGCAGGGGTGTACAAACTTGCGGCCCGTGGGCCGTTTCCGGCCACACCGCCTACTTCCGGTCCGCAAAAATATTGTTAAATAAATATTGTTTAAAAAAAAACAGTTAAGACAGCTGTGCCTGATATATTCTCTGCTGACTTTCCAAACATTCATTTCTTTCATCATAAATAGCAGCTGTTTGTTTGTTCTTAGTTTTCATATTTTTATTTTATTTTTTTGTATGTTCAGCTTCAGACGCAGATGATAACTATGAGGTGTTGATGGCTGGTAGGCATTACACGTCAGTCCAAGAGTTTGCCTCAGCGATCCCCGAACACCTTCTCCTCGGGTCTTCGCTCGAGCACCTGTGCTTTGTTTACGAGAGCAATCCAACTCGTTCGCGCATGTTGTATTCACTGAGATTTTATATTGAGAATTGACGTGTAGTTAAGTCCCTCCTTAGACCTAAGGAGGGACTGTTCCAAGCGCAGACATCACGGTATCTCAGTGAGTTTGAAGAAATCTGTAGACTCGGGAAAGGATCATATGGAAATGTATTTAAGGTATATACAATTTTTGCTACATTCTTCAAGCAACTCTTCTAAAAACAGATTTGAGTTACATCATTGTGTTATTGCTGATAGGTTATGAACAAACTGGATGGACAGTTTTATGCTGTGAAGAAAATTCTCATCCAAAAAGTTTCAAAGGAAGACTGTATGAAGGTGAGCCCTCAGATCTGTGGTCATTAGACCCTCGTTTTAAGTCAGATTCAGAGATATGAGGTACCCACTGTAACTTGTTTGATGTAGGTCCTTAGGGAAGTCAGAGTTTGTCCAGCCTGCAGCATTTAAATGTTGTGGGCTATCACACTGCATGGATGGACCATGTTTAGCCTGCAGCACGTGACTATTTTTTTTATTATTATTAATCCTTTATTTATACAGGTAAAAAGTCTCTTGAGTCTTAAAGTCTCATTTACAAGAGAGACCTGTGTATACAGCAAAAGACAAAAAACAGTAATAATACAATCTACTTAATACTTCTAAAAAAAAAATAAATCTATATATACAAATCATTCAATATCAACAATGGTTTTTACTGATAACATGTACAAGTGCCTACAGACATATTTTTGAGTCCCTTTATTAAAGATTTGAATTCCCTAAGTGTGACCAGATTAGAGAGCTTCAGGTCCTGCTGGAGCATGTTCCAGGTGGAGGGTGCAGAGAAGGAGAATGCTTTTTTGCCAAGCTCAGTACGCACTGATGGAACACTGAATATCATGAAGTCCTGAGAGCGAAGGTTGTGGTATTGTTTGTTACATGAAATGTAGCATGACAAATATGATTTCAGCGCTGCCCTGCAACAAGTTTGCTTAGCAGAAATGAATGAAGGGATCGCTGATGGACACACGTGAACGATTGTAAGACAAGCTTTGTGTGTAAACAGTCTTTGTTGCAGATCCCGAGTCAAGCCGTCCTGCACTAGAGTCTCCTGGACAAGAAGACAGGTAGGCAGTTTGACAATTTTCCACCAACCAAGCGATTAGATAGTTTTTAATCCTGGGAGGAGACATATATCCCTTAGGGGGATATCGTGTTAGGAATGACATCTGCCAAATCAAATATTTGAGCAATTTATACACACATGTAAATGCAGCCGAAATAACAGCAAATATGCAATCTTTAGCTTGTATTAATAGTTATGTGTCCGACAACATTGCTCTTATATTAGGATTTTAGTGTAGAGCAGTGAGCTGACAAATGGCTTGAATGTAGCTTGTGGTTTGGATTTGTTTTTAATGAGCTGAGTTTGTGTGGCTGCTTCAGGTTTGTATGTTAACCACATTGCTGTCACACTTTCCTACTGTTGTTGGGGCATTGCCATCTGGATTTAGTTGACACAGGTGCTTAAAGTAGCTACTAGGAAGGGACCTTGCCAGTGTGTTACATAAGTAACAGAAGAAAAGCCTCGACTGCAAACCAGACATTTAAGGCAGTTCAGCAGTATTTTTAACTGTGGGAGTAAATAACTCCAATCTTTTACATGTGAAAGCAATGTAACTAGCTAAAGCACAGGTAAAACTACCTTGTAGTGGACTACATTGGCTCAATTAGTGACTTGATTCATAGCACGAATAAAGTT
The DNA here is from genome assembly GCA_034780415.1 of Cichlasoma orientale. Taxonomy (NCBI): domain Eukaryota; kingdom Metazoa; phylum Chordata; class Actinopteri; order Cichliformes; family Cichlidae; genus Cichlasoma; species Cichlasoma orientale. Next base: position 71,514 of record JAVDPK010002704.1, on the reverse strand, counting down.
ATTGTTGATTGTGTAGAAAAATCATTAAAAGTTGGCTATAA
>JAVDPK010002704.1:45692-67094 GCA_034780415.1 Cichlasoma orientale | reverse complement strand
TGTTTGGACTGTAGAGAGAAGCCAGTTCCTCCCGTGTAAGTGTGTGTTTGAGCGAGGGGGAGAAGGGAGGGGACGGGGCAATGAAGAGATGGATCATGTTAAAGAGGTGCATTAAGCCATATTAGGCAGAGAAGACATAAAAAGGAAGGAAATTGCAGGAAGACAAAGCTTGAAAATTGAGTTTGGCGAGATCTGGAAGTTTTGGGTGAAGCGTGACACTGTTTTGGGAGGGAAACTGTGAGACCTAGGGAGGGGGGGGGGGAGGGGGAGGTCTGAGGTTTTCAGGGACAAAGGGAAGCTGGCCAGGTGTACCGAGTCTCAGTCCAGTGCTGGTCATGACCACAGCTCCATGCCGGTAGCCACGAGAAGGGGGCAGACCGAGTCAGGAGCCATCAAGGGACAGCAGAGATGGTGAGGTGCTGGAAGCGTTCAGAAAACCGTCTGGAGGAAGAAGAGTGCACGGTAAGCACAGAGAGAGGGAAGATTTGCAGTGTAGCTGCCATCTTTTGGTTACTTACAGACCCAACTGCTTTTTAGTACATTTCTACCAGCCAGCAGTAACTTTATGACTGGGCAGGTCATTCAAACCTTACCTTTAAGTGGGTTCCTGTTCTTCTACAGCTTGGGATTTAAATACCATAAATAAATATCTATAACTGTGTGTGTGTGTGTAGCTTGTTACTGGTTCATGTGTGTGGAAACATGTTCTCAGGATGGGGGCCCTGAGGCGTCCCCTTGGTCCCACTTCCCACACAAGGCATTCTGGGTCGGCCTCTCAGCCTCCCTGCTCCTGGTCATCCTTGCCCTGGGTTTGACGGGGCACTTCGGGAGGTCTCAGCCTCACTCTCAGGTATGATGCACACCTGCCTGATCCACCATGATTCTCCCCGTTTCTATTTTTAACCTCTGATTTACCGGACTGTGTTTTCGCAGTCTTTGCAGACCGTGAGATTCACTGTTCCAGATCAGATCGGCGCCCTTATCAACCAGTCGGCAGTCGTTGACCAACAGAATGAGCTGGTGACCTTTTCTGTGACCGCACCAATGAATCGGACGTCCACTGTGCTCTTTGATATAAAACACGTATGTCCGGATGACTGGAATTATGTGGGATAATTAAAGAAAAGGCGGAATGTCTTCGCGCCATGACGGGTAATATGTTTTTTTTGTGTTGCAGAGCTTGATATGTTACAAACCCATTGACCAGGAGAGCTGCTTCCTGCGAACGATGGAGCAGTCTGACTACGCGAATGTGAACTCCCTCCTCCACGAGTCAACACCCAAGGTAGAAGTCAGGGACATGTTACACAATATGGTCTTCCTCCTTGCATTATGAGACATCAAAGCGCACCAGGCATATTAAGAAAAAGTTGCCCTTTTAGCTCTGCCAGGCGTTTCTAAAGTAGCAGCCTCACTAATGTGTGAACTGGCATTTCTGACTTGTAGCTCTATCCCCGAAGCGCTGCACCACTGAGCCAGGACTTGCTGGTTTTGCGTGACTCTGTGGGTATGCCGTACAAAGGGAGAGGTGAAGCATACAGGGCCTTGAAGAGCCTCATAGTCTGTCTCTATTACTCCACGGCTGAATTCCTCAGCACACCTGATCCCTTCAGTCCCCTCGGCGTGCCTGGGATCTTCTTACAGGAGGCTACGGCAGCGAGCCTGAGCCCTGGACTGGGCACAATGGCTGCTCTGTGTGAAGGCTTTTCAACTTTTAAGGCGCTTCTTTTGGGTTAAAATACAAGTTGAGTGTGTATCTGCTTGTTGACAAATGCCTGGCTCTCTAACTGTGACATGCAGTCTTTAAAGAGTGTTTGTGTGTGATTATCTGATTCATAATTATGATTTGACAATATGACCAGGAGAATGGCCTTGGCTGTGGTTGAATGGAGACCTTGAGATGAGTTGTGGGACCTTGCGGGGAATCTGAGAGGGATTTCTTATCATCTTTTTACACAATACCCCGGTTCTACGCATCAGACGCTGCAGTTTCAGAGTGTTTTTGTGATCCCGTCTCATGGTGTCACATATCTCATACAGCTTCTCTGCATTCAGACGTAGCTGTCGTGGTCATTTAATCTACGATAGCTGGGATAGGAGATGTGGTTCGTCTGTGCTGAGGCACAATGGTCTTATTGGTCTTTTTTAGCAGCGGAGGAAAACTGGTTGCTATGTGACCCACTCGAGCACAACAGCACTTTAAGTGGTTCGCTATCAGAGCCAATCAGAGGTGTAAGAGGCGCAATTAGACACAGTCTTTGCGATGAATACGAACACAAATGTGCAACCACGTTGACCTCATCAGTGACGATATCAGGCTAATGGCAGCTGGAGTTTCCACTGGTTTTGGATCCCTTTATGAGTTTAATATGATTCCTCACACTTATTAAGACTCTCCGCAGAAAATAAGAACTCTTTAATGCGGATACTGATACTGTGGTGCTGTCCTCGGCAGAGCCAGTTTCAGCTTTCTGGGAATGAGACTCAGAGGCAGACGGAGTTCCTGGGAGTCCTGGCAGCCAGTCAGGTGAACGTGTCCTCGCTGGAGGAGCCCCTCCAGGCTCTGTGTCAGGACAGGTCTGTCCACTGGACCAGGAGGACCGAGGGTGAGGCGACTGCTTTGGCATAAACATCAAATATCACATAAAAAAAAAAGTGATACCTGAAATGGTTTAACAAAGATGTGACATTTACTACATTTACCACACGATCCTTTACTCTGATTATCTCCTTTATTTTTTCTTTACAGTCAGAAAATAGTGACATTGTTCATCATCACCATAATCATCTGACATACCGATTTCATCATTTTCAAAACAACCAATTTATTTTCTGCCAGTTCACTAGAAAATTAGTCAATTTTTTTCCAGACACCCACGTCACAAATTGGGGAAACAGAACAGGACGTGAGTGCTCGCACAAAGACTCATTTGTCAGCGTCACCAGAGCCTGTATGAAGAGAGGTTTTTAAATTAGTCCTGCAGCCGCCCCACAATGTAGCAGCGTCTTAGGCTGAAACCCGTGACCTTTCTGCAGGCTGGAAATCTGTTACCTACTTCACTGTATACTTTCTCAAAAGCATGCATGTGGTGCTGATGAACATTTTCGCCCATTCTGAACAAACCGCACAAACGCTGCACCAAATCTGGCCGCATTTAAGCCATGAATGGTGCCAGATATGACGAGTAACTGCATCAAGGTTCTGCTGTTAAAAACTGTGCTTCCTCTATTATGAATGACACTTTTCCAAAAAAGAAAAATCTGTATTTATGTCAACATCTTTGCCATTTCACTGTGGCCTCTCTTTCTACAGGCCCAGGCAAACAAAGGCTGGTCTACTTCTGCATCGATATCTGCTTCCCTAGCAACATCTGCGTGTCCGTGTGTTTCTACTACCTTCCAGAGTGACTCTGCGTGCTCTCTGTCCTCCCGGCAAAAGATCAGGGAAACAAAGTTGTCTCTTTTTTTTTTTTTTTTGCTCCCTCTTCAAGATAAAAAAAAAAAAAAATCTGAACAAAAGCAAGCTTTGACTGTTTCCTTTGTGCCATACAGCCACCAGTAAACCAGCCAATCCATTTTTATCCTTCCGAGAAAGAAGAGACCTGGAGACAGGCTGTCATAGCGATCGCCAAATCCCCATCGTCACTCTCTTCATGTATAATACCGTCTCTGGTGGCACGCTTCAGAGATTACAGAAGAAAGTTCCCCCTCCTTTGTTTGTACATGCCTCTAACTGTATTTCCCATGACTTACTGCTGCAGTGTACTTGTGTGTAACCGTTCCTGTTACAATGTGACTGTTTTTTTTTTTGTTTTGTTTGTTTTTGATCTGTCTAATCTGAGAATAAAAGACGCATTCTGTTGAGTATAAGGACATTTCTGATACATTTATTTAGCATTTCTTCTCCACATGATCAAGAATAGAACACCTATTCAAATGAATTATACATAGCACACGTAAGAGATTAAACAAGTCTACTGCACAGAAAAAGAATTAATGTGGTCTTTTTGATACAATAAATACAGCGCTCTATAGAACCAGAGTTTTACAAATTCTGTCACATTACGTCTGCGTTGTCATTGAAAGATTTCTTTCTGCATGAGTGTGGACACAAAATCGGCCCGTTAAAGTGGATTTTAACTTAATGAATTTCTATTTTGGCCGTGTCGCTCTGCTGCTGACACACACATATGCCAGAGACGGTGCTGTGATGTTCAAACTCGAGCCCCTGTGTCCTCAAGTTGATCACTCAACTGGTGCCGACACACGTGACATGAATCGCACCCTCAGAAGAGCTTTTATTTCCTGTCCGCCAAACCTTTTAGCTCTTGCTTCCTCCTCCTCAGCCGAGCACGCTGTCATTAAAGGCCAGACACACCACAGCCTTCTGGTGCCCGCTGTATTCCCTTTTGATCTCGCCGGTTTCCACGCACCACAGGCGAGCCAAGTTGTCTGAGGACGCTGTGGCGAGAGAGACAAAAAAATAAGCTTTAAATCAAAGTAATGTTTAATCTTATGTGTCTAAAAATCACTTAACCTGGGACCAAATTTACAGCCTCGTTTAAGCCATTTATAAAAACTTGCCATTGTGTGTTAATGTGCGTGTCAGTACAAAAGAACCCTCCTTTTACATCGTGCTCTTTTGCAGAGTTAGTGTAACAAATGAGGAAACCTTATCTTACAAACAGGCACATTTCAAAACTGCAGCCCTTTCATGCAATACTTTTTTTTTTGAGAGAATTTTGAGAGCTTATGTCGCAGTGTGCCGACAACCCATTTTCCAGGCTGCTGCGCGGACCTGTAACGATATACTGCGAGTCTCCGGAGAAGGCGCAGTCCCACATCCAGCCTCTGGACGTCTCTCCGGGATTGTTGCTCTTGATGCTCAGCTCCGTCATCAGTGAGAAATTGGATGTCCTCCAAATCTTGCAGGTCTGGTCTGCCGAGCAGGTGGCCAGCAGTCTGGAGGCGACGACAAACGCAAAACGTCTAATTGTGTTTTTGCAAATTAATATAGCCCAAAATGGGGGGAACGGGGGGAGAAGGTCACTCACGTGGAGTCGGGGCTGAACTTGCAGCGGAGGGAATAGCGTTTGTGTGCAGGGATCTTAGTCTTGGGAATGAGTTGAGTCACTTCATCCCCGATGCCTCCAGCCAGGTTCCACACATAACAGTTTCCCTGTAAAAGAGAGCAAAAAAAAAAGGAAGGGGGGGGGGGGTCAATTTTATAACACAATATAAAACAGCACCTTATTAACCTGCACCACGTTTGCTCCAGATTTTTTGGGTACTGACCGAGCTGTTGACTGCTGCCATGTAACTGGCATCTGGGTCAATGTGAACTGAGTTGACTGAGACCTCCGGCTCTGGAATCAGCTGCTCATTATGGTCTGTCTTCAGATCCCAGATATGAATCACTCCACTCTGGTCTCCAACTATCAGCTCTGCCTGAAAAACATAAAATCTTTGGCACTAACCAAACACTCTAAATATGTTACAGCAAATAACATCTAATAACCAACAGCGCCACCTCACCTTACGGGTCGGTGTGTACGGAGTGGCTCACCTGGTTAGGATGCAGGCACACACAGTTGATTGGAGCATTTACTTGGAAGATCCTCTGACACTGTAGATTTCTTGACCTGCAGGAAGAGCAGGGATGAAAGTTTAGGTTACCGCTAACCAAATAAAGATGAGTGAGCTCGTGCTGCAGTACCTCAGGTCCCATATGCGAGCCATGCAGTCCTCTCCTCCTGTGTACATCCAGCGTCCATCTTCATGGAAGCCCACAGACGTGATGTTCTTGCTAACTCCATCGTAGTTGATGACCGGGTTTGGGTTGTTGGAGTTTAAGTCATACATGCGGATATGCTGATAACCTTAAAAGCAGAGTGTAAACGTTACTGTGAAACAGCGTGACAATATGACAAATGAGAAAAAAAGATTGTGATGAAAGTTGTAACCAACCTGCAGCTGCAATCATACTTCTGTCAGGTGTGACCTCGAGTGAATTTACTTGCTGGAAGCAAATGTTAAGAAAGCGGACTATGTAGGTTTCTGCTCTAACATTTTACAGCTCATCATCTGTAAACTACTAGGTCAGGTCAGAGTGATTAAGGATGGAGACAGAAATGTGCTAGTGAGTGAAGAGTGTGTGTTGAGAAAGTGGAAGGAGCACTTTGAAGAGCTGGTGAATGTAGGAGATGAGAGAGAGGATGGATGGGGGACAGTTAGTGAATCAGGACGTGCAGAGGATTAGTAAGGAGAAAGTGAGGGCAGCTATGAAGAGGATGAAAAGTGGAAAGGTGGGTGGTCCAGATGGCATACCTGTGGAGGTAAGGAGATGCCTCAGAGAGAGGGCAGTGAAGTTTTTGACCTGACCAGATGGTTTCAGGTGATGATCAGTGAGCAACAGTATGCCTTTGTGTCAAGAAGAAGCGCTACTTGTGTGACGTTTGGTTCGAGACGAGTGTTGGGGTGATTTGTGACAGAAGGATAGCAGCAAGAGTGAAAAGGAAGGTTTACAAGAAGGTAGTGAAACCTGCTATGATGTATGGTTCAGAGACGGTGGCACTGACAAAAAGACAGGAGGTCGAGTTGGAGGTGGCAGGGCTGAAGATGTTAAGATTTTATTGGGAGTGATCAGAATGGAAACATTAAAAGAGATATCAGAGGGACAGCTCAGGTTGAGCAGTTTGGAGACAGAGAGGTAAGGCTGAGATGGTACATTGGACAAAGGATGTTGAATATAGAGCTGCCAGGCAGGAGAATAAGAGGAAGACCGCAGAAAAGGCTCATGGATGAAGGGAAGGAGGACATGCAGAGGGTCGATGTGACAGAGGAGGAGGATGCTAAGGATACGGTGAGATAGGAGGCACAGGAGACCCTTAACTTCATTAGAAGATGATCTGTAAACTACTACAAAGCAGAGAACTGAAACAAAAGCTCTTTCACCACTGTTCATGCAGATTTTTGTGAGGGGGTTGTTTATTTTATTATCTTGAAGAGAAGTTCTTGATTCCCAATCACTATTATCTCATTAACTTTTAACATTAGACTTGACATTTAAAACTGGTCATCATCCTAAATGATTTAAACATCGCAGTATAGATTCTGTCAGGATAAGGATACAGAGTCCTGGTGCTGGACCGTTCTGGTGCAGATCCCGCTGTGGGCCTGCCAGAAGCGGACAGTGTGGTCGTATCCAGCCGTGGCCAGAATGACCGGGTCGCTGCCCACCGTCCCCTGGTTCACATTCATGATGAACTGCAGTCAGTGGGACGGATACTGCAAGCAAATTCAATGCGATACCGTAAAGTCAAACACAAAGAAAAAGCCTTACACTGGCAACGCAACCTAGGCTAACTTTAGCAAAACAGGCTAACTAACTTATAGGCTGTGCAAATCGGACAATAATCAATTCTAATAGAAACCGATAGACTTCTTAACTGTAACAACACGGCAGCACTGTAGTTTTAGCAGGAGGAATCTCTCAAGTTCCCTTATGTTGTTGTCGGTGTTGAAGCCAAATCAGTACGTCTCCTTAATGTGTCCCTTGACAACATACCAGTGTTTCAAGAGTTCCGTTTCAGTCACTAGAGCGGTACCGCCCTCTGCTGGACTGCTTTATCATTACAAACGCAACATTAAGTACAGAAATTTTCAAACACGTAAATACCGCTATATATATATATATATATATATATTTTTTTTTTTTGCATCAGTTAAGACTCAGCAGCGTGGGTGGTGATGTAATATTTCACCATCTTTTAATTCCAGGTTTATTAGCAGACTCTGGAAAGTTGCTTGTGTCAATATGGAGATCTCAGTCTGATTGCTTGATGCCAAACAGCAAGTAAAGCAGGAAGCTGTCAGTGTGCCATTATCTGTTATTCTAAGTAGTCCTAAACTTTTAGCACATTTGAACTGGCAAGAGAAACTCGTAGATTCAGTACTGATCAATGATAAAATCAGATTTTTAAAAACATCTAGCGATACTACTTAACCAGTAAATAGTTTTTTTTCCCATATAAAGCACTGTACTCTGTACCAGGATAAACACTAGTTCTAAACTTAGGTGGTGCAACCTTTTGAGAGATACTGGCCACTGCAGACCAGAAACACCCCACAAGAGCCGCACTTTTGGAGACGCTCTGACCCAGTCGTCCAGCCATCACAGTTTGGCGCTTGTCAAACTCGCTTAAATCCTTACGCTTGCCCATTTTCCTGCTTCTAACACATCAGCTTTGAGGACCAAATGTTCACATGCTCCCTAATATATTCCACCCACTAACAGGTGTCATGATGAAGAGATAATTAGTTTCATTCACCTGTCAGTGGTCATAAGGTCACAAATTTATGCTTGATCAGTGTAATAGGCCACAGAAAGCATGAATACCCTGCTATATTAGAGTGAATAATTTAATGGATGTTCTGTGAGCTGCAGGGATACAGCCATGAAATAATGGCGACACTGCCTAAATATACATTGGCAATGATAAAAGCACGAGTCTTGATCTGAAGAACTGAAAAACCTTTTCATGAAGTAACGCATAAAATTCAGAGGTCAAAGGTTGTGCAGATTGCGTTTAACATGGCTTAACTCTATGAACCCTTTTTAAAATTTGGGCACATGCTTTAAAAGTATGTACCATACAGTTTTAGGAGCTGCTAGTCTCCAACGGCAGAAGAAGAGAAACATTACAAAACACAAACATTATGAAACTTTATGGGTTCAAATCCATTAAACACTTTAATAAGAAAACAGCTTATTGTCTAATTTGTGCATATTTGTAGATGCTTTAAACTCAGACTGCTATCTAGATTTAATTTAACGGAACAATAAAAGTCGACTGATATATGTAAAATGTAACACACTAACATGAAGCTGTTTCAAAAGATGAAGTTAGTTTAACAGCTTTAAAATCAAACAATGCAGCAGCAAGCAGGTTGGTTTTTTTTAAAATAAATACTTAAATACAAATGTAATAAATACACTGAAAAAATGTGGAGCATTAATAAATAATTTGTAATATTTAAAACTCAAATGCACATGCATAAAGGCCTATTGTTAACATCTTAGTCAGAACACTTTGCGCCAAACAGCAGGTAAAGCTGAAACATGTCAGTGAGTCTGCTGATCACAGGCGCTGCTGCAGTAGGGCAGACATGTGCTGCTTCACCTCTCCTGCATCTGCCAGTGAGCAGTCCAGGATCATCCCTCTGATTCCACTCTTCATCTTAGAAGAAGGAATGATCTACAACACACAAGACTTATGTAAACACTTGATTTGTTTTCATAGCTAAGCTGCTCAGCTTGGGATCAAAAGATGCAGTACCTTCACATATATTTTGCATCTCTCCAAAAGAAATTTCCACTTCATTGCGGTCCTCTCATCGTCAGTCAAACTGGTGAACTCCTCTGTCTGAAACAGATCAAACGAAAAAGCAGCTCGTCTCAGTTCAAGTGCAAAAGCAACTGAACAACAGACCACAGTTGTGGGTGTAAAGCATTTAGAACCGAGGCTGAAGTAATCATCCTTCTGTGAAGTAGTACTGACTGTGCAGCTGAGAGTCTTTTCTGCCACCGGGCTTTTGAGGTTGCAGGCGTGCAGAGTGCCGGTGTGGTCTGTGAAGTCCACCACGAGGTCAAAGCCTGTGGTGGCTGAAAAAGTCTGATCCTTCCCTGAGCACAACTGGTTAGTGCAGCTGCTGAAGTCCTCAGTCACAAGGAATTTGCACCTAGAGCTGAAACAAAGAGAATACAAAGGATTGTTCTTTCTTCAAGTAAGTGGCTGTCATGATACAGGTAGTAACCAATGTGTTAATTTACCACCGTGTCCGGATGACTTTTGAAACCGACGAGTCGAGGTCGAGCTTGGAGATGAAGCTGTATGTGATTCCAAAAAAAGCCTCAGGATTCTCTTGGGCCTTCTGCTTCAGCTGGCTCACTGTGTAGACGTCGGTGATGGACTCTACTGCAGACAAAAACAGCAACACATCTACATCTACGCTCACCAGACACTTTGTTAGGTACACCTGCTCAACTGTTAATGTAGATATTTAATCAGCCAATCACATGGCAGTAGCTAAATGTAGTTAGGCGTGTAGGTCCAGACAGCCTGCTTAAATTCTAACTGACCATCAGAATGAGGAAGAAAGGAGATTTGAGTGACTTTAAACAAAGACTTTATCAAAGACTTTCTAAATATTCAAGAACTGGAAAAACACACTGCCACCTCAACAAAGGACTTAACTGGGGGATAAAATGAAAGCTTTTGGACTGGCCAGGGTAATCAGCAGATCTTAACCCAACTGAAAAACTATTTCACCTCCTGAAGGGAAGACTGAAGGGGGAAATGCCAAAAACAGACAACAGCTAACAGATGGTGTGGTCAAAACGTAGAAAGGTAAAACCAATGAAAAATAAGAAATCTGGTGATCTGTGGGTTGTAGGCTTGATGCAATTAGTGCGAGCAAGGGATATGCAACCAACTATATATCTGACTTTAACGTAGTTGAAAACACTATTCCAATATTTTGAAGACTTTCCCAAATATGGGAAAATAAAGTGTTCCTCATCTCATCGTCTTTAGCTCACTTGAAAAACTGGGTGGTTTGGTACAAAATGTGTTATCGTCTATGCTGCTCAACACATCTAAATGTAAAGACCAGGGAATAAAAGCTGGAACTCTGCCAATACTTCTGGAGGCACTCTAAAAGTAAGAAATAAAAATACTTTGATATAGTTAAATTTTAGGAAAGGGTTACGATTGTTTAAAAATAATTCAATTTTTTTTTTTTTTACTTCAACAGAAAGCCTTGTTTTTACAGCAGAAGGTCTCCATATGGACTGACTAAAGAAACTCTAAGTGGACATTTGGTGTTCCTTTTCAAGAAGAAAAACAGCAGCTAGTGTAACCATGTGGCTGGGTGATGTGTTTTTAATGCCGAGCTGAACTGACTGTGGTAGCACTGACCAATGATGGAGGTCTGAGCCGCAGGAATAAGACGTATAAAACGTTAGCGGTACTTGTCTGTAGGATCATGTTAGTTTCGGTCTGTTCGGGGGATTTGCTAAAAGTAGGAAAAACATACAATAACATGACTTTATGATTTGATAATGGAATCCTGCATTCACCTTTTAAACTTTCCTATATTTTACCCTCTGTAGCAGAAAATTAAATTATTGTATAGAGTGTGCTCTATTTTGCTGTAAGATCCAAGACAAAAGAAGGGAAAGGGCCTCAAACTCAAAGGGTGTTTTAGATTTAGATGCAGCAAGACTTGAGCGTAATGAGAACGTGACGGACTCATGGCAGGAACTCATTATAACCTACCAGGCACATCCTCCTGCATTTCATCTTGATCCAGAGCTCCAGACTCTGACACTTCTTTAGCGTAGCTGAACAGCAAGCTGGCCTCTCTGGTGTCTGAAAACAAATCGTGATTGACTCCAGCATGTATTTCTCCTTGCACAGCAGGAAGGTAAGCTCTATTTCTTTCACTGTCTACCATGACTGGCTGGTTGAATCCAAAAACAGCATTTCAGTCTTGTTTTTCATCAATTATACAATTGGAATCTCTATCAGATCCCATGTTTTTGTAAGTGGTGCTGTGATCTCTTACCAGGATTGACAGTGATAATGCTTTTTGAGTTGACGGTTGCCGTCATGCCGCTGCGAAAGCTGTCAAAGCTAATCTTTGCATCAGCCATGAAGAGCACTTGGAATGGAGAGAAACAGTTAAAACAACAGTAAGCCATCTTAAACACAAACACGGTCAGATCTCAGGTAACCACCTCCGTGTTTGTCTTCGGTACAGTATGCTAATGGAACATGACAGGCAGGAATAACAGTTAAATAAAGATTCATTTTTGCGGCTGAGAAAGAGCAGCGGCCGTTAACCTACCCGTCTCCCTGGGTATCAGAGTTTGCATGAGCTGAATGGCTTCCCTGTCCCAGCTGTGAGTGAAACAGAGGTCAGGGAGTCACTCGGGGGGGGGGGGGGTAGCATAGTGAAAATCAAACACACATGCAGTTCGACTGGGTAATCTAAAGCTTCATATCACTAATGTAAATTTGTGGTCGCTTAAAGAGACACAGCGGTGATCCAACAGGCAGTAAGATGGAATATGGCACAAAAGCAACAGAGGTAATAAATCTACATTCATTTTCCAAATTAATAAATGTCTGTGACACACCAGACGAGGGGGAAGGAAGAGACGGAGTCATCAAAGAGCCTCACTTCCAGCCTCTGCCCTTTGCGTCCGTCTGAAGTGGTGAACTGCTTTGTGTCTCCGATCTGAAAATGTAAACAGAATCATGTGAAGTTCCTATCACACTATCTGCCTTTCATGTGACATTAAGTGCAGGGTGGGTCTGGCCCGTGTGTGAACTTTGAGGCATGTCTTTAGGACCATTATGGTGAGCTGGTATGTTCCAAAACCAACAACAAGCATTCACCATGTAGCCACACACACACACACAGACGCACGCAGTGTGGTCTAATTGAAGATTTATAAGATTATTTGAAAAACTCTGACTTATTTGATCACTCACTCATCGCACACATGCAGTCTTACCAGGCTTCCCACCACAGTGACAGGTTCTGTGTCTTTTCCACGGTGGACTTTAATAATCTAACATCGAGCCGCTTTCTAACTATCCTCCCTCTCTTTTCTTGTTAGTGTTGTTTTTCAGCTTAGGAAACTTTTAACAGTCTATTTTCCACCATAGCTCAGTTTATGGTAGAGGAAAAAAAACCACCATCTAATGCAATCAGTGTGGGAGTAAAGTTGGAAAATCCATATTTTACATTCATGTTTGAAAAACACCTCTCAAAATATCAATAACCGTTGTGAAACATTAAGCTTCTGATTGCAAACTGTTGCTTTTGCAAAGATCTTCTCAGCACATAACCTTTTTTTTTTTTACTTAGTTTGATCACATAAACATGCTATAAATGATTTTACTTATAAACTTCTCAGACTCGTTCCTGATTGTATAGAAAAGCATTGTGGGATACAGAAAAACCACTAACTTCAATAAAAGTAGGTGAAGTGGGTTCATGAAAATGTGGGCACAGCAAATAAGTACATTCTAAATCTTGCAGCTTACAATACAACACACAAAAGCCTAAGTGCATCCAATTGTGAACTTTTCTTAAATTTCTATTTAATACTGAGGGCCTGAGGCCTTAAAGTGTCCTACCGATTTCACAGCAGCAAGTATATTTATCACTGATCCATCCAGCTTTTGCCCGTTGGCCACTATGTCTCCCAGAGTGTAGAAATCTCTGGAGTCCTTAACAGGCAGGTGAATCAATGGCAGCAGCCTGTCAGTGGTGTCCATATCAGCACACAGACACACCTGGGAATGAGCCTCCGTCACCAGCAGCCTATAATGGCTGAGACAGCAGATACTATCATTAGACACTGTTACACCATATTTTGCACAGTGTTACATTATATTTGCCTCACTTGCCACCAGCTACCTAAAAGCAGAGTAAGGTGAACATGAGTCTTAATGGCATCTGTCTTAAAATTTCTAATTACCTCGGTGTTGCAGGGCAGAATCGATCTCCTTTCTCCAGGTCTTTGGTGGCAACTAAAGGGTTTTCAATGATGACTAGAAAAAATGAGAACCAGTTACGTTCACACATGCATGTTCTAAATATCCAGGCATCATTACTTAATTTATACATTTAATATATTAAAAGGTTTCAGTTAATCAAAAGAAAAAGTGTGGTGATTTTAATTACAAAAAGATGACAAAGTCTCTGACTCAGGACTTAACAATCACCATAGCTGACCCCAAATCCACACAACTTTGGGAGAGACTTCCTCACCACAGTCTCCAATGCTGAAGCTGCTGGCGAGCCCGTTGATATAGGCATCACCTCCCCAAGCGGTCACGTTGATGAAGAAGTCTGGAGAGTCCTTAACAGTGAAGCCAAAAGTGAATCTGTCCACACCAAAATCTGAATTTCAGACATGTAGGTTTGGTTAGTGATGCACTTATTGGCAAACAGAAAGAAAAAAAAAGCTTAAAAATCGCCACCAGGAGAGGGAGCTGGTGTACAAGAGGTGAAATTTGAGGTGAAATAGCAGAGAAGGTGCACTGACTGACAGAGAGACAGGATACTAACTTTTTCTGTCAGGGAAGCTTCTCACATCAGTTTTTCCAATGATGATGCCTGCCACTCTCTGGAAAATATTACAAGGGCAATGGCAGTGTCTCATACTGATAAGTCAAACTCACTAAAACAGGCCTGAAAATAAACTAGATTACATCAGTGTGCAACTGCTAGGAGCAAGAAGGAAATAAAGGGCATGACTTTAGAAACATTAGAAAAGAGTTGAACTCACTGGATGAGAGATGTTGGGATGCAGCTCAGAGATAGCGATATAAGTTTGAGCAGCCATATCTTCTGCTCAGATGTGTGTGCCTTTTTTTTTTAAATAAAAACTATAAATAAGCCAAAATGAATTAAAGTTAAAAAGTGGGGTTTAACAATCTCAAAAGTCTCAACAAGACATTTTCTAAAATTAAATATTAATGCATCAAACGACAATGTGTAACATGTAAGGGGTATACAGTATTAGCTAAAATTTACTTAATATACTAACAAGGTAAGTAGCTAGCTAATATTGGACTATTATTAATCATTTTTAAAGCTATGTTTGATTAAAATAGACTAATAAAGTTTTCCTTTAGTCTTCATACTGTTTCATTTAGTTTTTAACCTAGGTTTTTTACCTGTCTCTAGCGTTTCTCCTCCAGGTGACAAGATTTTCGCGGCACAGCCGTCGCACGCGACAGTATCCGCGGAGCTTTGATGCTGCCTTCACATGCTGCCGGAAATTTCTGCACTGATATTGAGGCCACTTCAGGTTACAGTACACAAAAAAGGCTGAAAAAACAAAACGCAGCTCTACTTTTATTGTAGCATACATTCAATAAAATAACATAAAGACTATTGTGACATGGCACATTTAAAAAAAAATTTTTTTTTCCAAAAAAAGGTTTTATGTCAGTTTTCAAATGGGCATACTCTAACAAGCAACAAAAGACAAACATGCTACTGAACTGCTCATTTATTTCCGCCATTAATAATAATTTTACATTCTGATAAAAAAAAAAACAACTGCTATATTAATTTAGGCAAATCATTACAGTTTCATCAAGCTGTGCTTTAAACGCCCTCTTTGTTGATTTCGCTAACTGATCAGTTACATTAATCTTGATTTCATAATAATGACCACAATCCAGGCACTATTCACCTAATGTTTTGGTAGTTCCTGTTTAATGTTGCACAAGATGAAATCTATAATTTCAGCACGCATTCAGTGCGGTAAACCCAGCTACAGCTGTGCAAACATGCATTGAAAAAAGGAGTGAACAATAAAAGCGCTATGGACACAATGACTGAAAGCTGTCAGTTATGCACACACTGAAACATGCACATATTTTATGTGAGTCATCTGTTTAGTATCTTTGTACCTTAGACTTACATATTAGCTTGATCCTACCCTACCATCATTCACAACATGGGATTTGTTCTCAGACAGCTAAGCTGAGATTAATTTGACAGCTTCCTGGTTTGTTTTGATAGCATAAACCAATGTTTGACATATGATACTATCTCATGCACCTAAGCAGGAATCAGAAGGTGTAACAGTAAACCCTCATTCAGCTTCACGGGGCCCTTGTTCATTTCCCGTGTTGACTAATCCTCAGTCGGATCAGATATCTGATCCCTGTGACTAATGTTGATTTTTCAGGCAGTAATATGTCTGTTGATGAGATTTTATGATCAGCAGGTTCGTAATCACTGATAAAAAAGAAAAGGTGCGGTACAGTAGCAGTCATGTGTGTAATAACACAGCGAGAAAATAGTTAAAGCAGGGAGATTATTTCTCAGCAGACAGTCTGATGTGTAACTTTCCATCAGCGCGTTGGTAAAATGCTGTATAATGTGAAACTGAAGCGGTTAAATGCATTGAACACGGACCCACACAGAGGAATCGATTTGCTATTTGCACCAGCAGCAGGCTATTCAAATGAAACAAAATTTCAAATTCTAATTTCATTAGGTTTTTCTGACTACACTTGGTGAGTCCATTAATCAAAGCACTGTAAAGCGTCATCAGATAAATCAAGTGAAACTTACTGTTGGTTTGATGAATTATTCATAATGAATTCACCTGTCATCAATCACACTCGGATCAGATGCTCAACTGGTTCTTTTGATGTAATTTGAATAAGCTATGTAAATGTCTATTCCAAAAACAGTCAGCTAAGGTCTTGCTTGTCACCTCCAAAAACACGACTTTATGCAGAGGCAAGCAGGATGTGATATGCACACAGTCACCGCAGGAATGTGCTGTGATTGGGTGGCCTCTTTGCCTCAGGTCGGCTCCCCGGAGGGCCTGCGGCCGTATGGCTACTCCTCAGCTATTAATCCATCATCTCACATATATGACTGTGAGCGCTTTTCTGTAGCTGTGCCGTGCATATCAGCGTATACAGCACATCTATGTTCACAACAGGACAGTTCAAAGTTCACAGAAAATAAGAAAAGTAACTGCAATAATCAGCGGTAAACTCAACACATAAGCATATTCATTACCGAGTGTTCAAAGAGCACATTTAAAGCAAATTTCATGACGAATGATGTTCATCAATTTGAATGCTCCTCCAGTTTAGATCTGATGTTTTTCTGCTCATCTATGACGAATGTCCAGTTTCCCTCAATGTAGCAACAGGACGACTGAGCATCTTTACAGACTGAAAAGGCCAGTGTTTTACATAATCCAGGATCAAATGCATTACAGCTCTGGTAAATAAATACATTCAAAAAACACTGAAATACCTAAATCTTGTAAAGACAGGAGTCAAAGCCATTTACTTTTAATAAGCAAGTTATAAAAATACATAAAAATCAAATAAATAACAAGAAGCACACCAAGGCAGGCTACTCTGTGGGCAGTATTTACTTTTAATGGAATAATATTGTATTGCGTATATATTCATTTTGTTTTATTTGTTCTTTATAAACTTTAAGATGTTTGTAGTGCAGAAAAAACAAGTGCAAAGTCCAGGCTTTTGTTATTTACTATGTTGAAACCCATTATTTTATACTAGACATAGTTTTGAGTATAATTATTATTCTTATTATTTATTTCTGTGGATTCATGATGTCATTCTTTCTTTAAAGATATAACACATTTTGGGGTCAACTTGAAAGAAAGGCAGGTGTAAAATGTAAAAGTGAGGTCAGAGGTCAAATGTGACATGATATTTAAAATCTTTATACGGTACTTTCTATATATTGACAATGCACACCACACTTATTATAATCAGTTATGAGGGCTTTTGTCAATTTTTGACCAATAAATCATTAAGTTGACCTTGAAGACCTTGATGGATGTAGGGCAAATTTTGACCTCACTCTACACCCCTACCAAGTCTTATCAGAAGTCATTTAAAACTTTTTAAGCTATTGTGTTTACAGACAGAATGATGCGCATGCACGCAAATGCTATTAAAAACATAACCTTATATAATACATTTCTATTGAAA
Organism: Cichlasoma orientale; assembly: GCA_034780415.1. Classification (NCBI taxonomy): domain Eukaryota; kingdom Metazoa; phylum Chordata; class Actinopteri; order Cichliformes; family Cichlidae; genus Cichlasoma; species Cichlasoma orientale. The sequence continues at coordinate 49,509 of JAVDPK010002704.1, read as the reverse complement.
AGGCATTATTAGGGAGATGTACAGTGCAATTCAAAAAAAGATGATGTATTTTTTACACAAAGACCATTTGTCTGACTATGTAGAATGCAATACAATAATATAGCTATAGAGCTTTGTATTAGCTCTACTAGGTGGGGATAAGTTATGCAAGCATTGCCTTAACCAGCTTCAACCTTGAAATACTGCTCAAATGTTAATCCATCAGTAGTAAAAACCTGTACCCAGTACAATGAAAATAAATTAAGTAAGACCGGCATTTTTTTCCTCTGATGGTACTTATATTTTTTGTATTTGAGTGTTTTTACATTGTGGTGTTGCTATTCAAAGTAGCCATAAAATTCTTCCACTTCTTTAGCAGCAGACTCCTGGACCTCTGTGAAGGCACCAGACAGGAGATTTATAGTTAAACTGCAAACCATGTATAAAACATGAGAACAGAGGAGGAAGTAAAACCACCGCTGCTGACCTGCTCAGACACATGGCGACACAAAGACAACACAAAACCAAGTTCAAATCCTTTAAAACTGCAGGGACTGAGAGCTGCGGGGCTGTGGCACCTACACATTTCCTCCATCCAACAGCAGAATTGCACGGATTGATGGTTTGATTGAAATGACCTTTTGTAATCAGGAAGTGCACGAGCTGGTGTTTACACTGCATGGATATGGTGGGTTATGTACCAAAAATGGGTTTTATATTGCTGTAACGGAAGTGGGCAGACAGGTTGTAGTATTTAGATGGTTTGAGCTCGCATGTGAACATGCACCCATGATTGTGCACATGCAAGACAAGAGGGCTATTGTTAAAAAAAAAAGATCTAGTGGAACCAATCCTCATTATTTTATTGTATCTGACCATTGAAACATATTGTTCTGTGCGTGGTGAGCAATATCTTGGCATAACCCAGACTTCTACATCCAACTATAGCTTTTGCAGTTGTTGGCAGGAGCCCGTGCAGTCTTTATTGGTTTCCACAAGTGGAAGACGTCCAAACTACAAGTATGCATACACTGTAATTTCCCTGCCACCTGTGTGACTGACTGCAGCGGAGCCGCTGCAGCACTGGGTCCGCTCGAAGCCATCAAATCCGCCTGGCTCTGGTAGAACAATGCGCTCTGTCTCCTCATCCACATGCCCGGTGAGATGGGGATGTGGAGGAAACTTTAAATGATGTTAATAACATGCTGTTGAAAAACAACATGAAGACAGAAATCGGTGGCATGCGTGCATGATGTCAGCTCCTGTCATTATGCCACCATGAGGTAATGGGAGGAACACTGCGGCGTTTGTCGTGCGATTGCTTCGGCTGCCTTTTTGATGTGCTGCTAGCTGATTTAAAGTCTTGTTTTTCAAACTAAGCTTTGCAACACATTCGTTAGACAGGAAGCAATTAATTACAGTAAAAAGTGAAAGCCCAATGAGGAGGAACTAGAAAAAGGCATGTTTTGATTGAAAAGATGCCTGAAATCTGTGGGTGAATGCTTTTATGCAACTGTTTTCACATATCTACACACCCCGATCAGGCGGGGTTTCTATCTCCCTGCGGTCTGCCTTGCTCAGTTATGGCCTTCATCCAGTTTGCGGTGTGCTCATGAACAGGTGAAGAGTTTAAACAAAATTTGTTTGGTGTGTCACTACGAGCATCTTAGATCATGGAAGTTGAATCAAAACGTGACCGTGCAAGGCTGTTTACAACAAGAGTTTTAACAAAACCTTTAATATGAATGACTTGCTCTTCCCATGAATGCAATCAGCTGCAGCGTTTTATTTAGTTAGGTCTATGAAAAAAAATATTGGTTTGGTTTAATCAGGGTTTGGGTTATAATAGAGCATACAGCGTGGTTACAGTAATTAACATGTGGTTCGGGTTATGGAAAGATCAGGACTAAAAATAATGTTGAAATAAGAAACGAAGAGACTGTATAGAAGATGGATGTAGCTGGAGTGATGTCATTGGTTTGTAGACTAATTTTTTTTTTCATCCTGCTCACGTTAATATATCAGTAGCAAAAAACTGTACCCAACATGATGAAAATAAATTAAATAAGACTGGAAAGAGCCTTTTTTTTAAGAGCCGCCAGACTTTTGGTTCATTTTTCTGACTTACATTTTAGCATTTGAGTGTTTTTACATTGTGGTGTTGCTATTAAAGTAGCCTTAAAGCCCTGAATGCTTCTTCCACTTCCTTAGCAGCAGTCTACCGGACCTCTGTGAAGGCACCAGACAGGAGATTTATAGTTAAACCATGCAAACCATGCATAAAACATGAGAACAGAGGAGCAAGTACAGACACCAATGATCTGCCAAAAGACACGGCGACATGGAACAACACAAAACCAAATCTAAGTTCTTTAAAACTGCTGGGACTCAGAGGCTGTGACACCTACATATTTACTGCATACGTCTAACAATAGAGTTTCACAGATTGACATGGCGGGCAATGTACCAGTAACTTTTTTTGAAAGGAGATTTCATTAGCAATGGAGGGTAGCAACTTGTCAATCAACATGTAGCCACACCCTAAAGTGTATTGTGCTTGATTATTTATGTTAAATGTTATCATAAACATCAAAGGGTTTTACAAAATACCATGGCTGAGGCCACAAAGTCTTTTGGAAAACATATTTTTTGAAAAGGAGGTGCAGATTTAAGAAACTTTCATATTGACAAAGTCCATCTTTTATGTACAGTTTATGGGAAAAAAATCGGTCTTCTTTGTGGCAGAAGAATCTTTGTATTTTGCAATTCATCCTACGCTCCTTTTACGACCAACATTCATTTCAGACATAATTATAATTTTTTTGGGCACTAAAGGTACCTATTAGTTTTAATGGTATTTGGTCCTAAGCCACCAAAGTAGCAGAAAAACTGACTTGATGTGAGGTGTGGTAAAATGGTTACTGCATGGAATGTCAAGACAATTCAACCAATAGTTCTTGGGCCTTAATTCTTTCTTAGAAGAAAAAAGTTAATCAACTTTACAGTTATAAAAGGGGTCATCAAATCAACATAACCACGTTCTGCTTTTTATTCCAGGCTGTAAACATGTTTTGTTAAGCTGTAAAGTTGGACTTTTTGACATGCGAGTTTATGGGGATTCACTCGCTCCTGGAGCCAGCCTGAAGCGGCCGCTCCAAGAACTGCAGTTTTTGAGGCTTCCATGCTGGCTTCATTTTCCAGCTCTGGAACAACCGAAAGCGTGGAGATCTTCTCGGGACAATGGATCCTGATAGTAAATTTCATGGTAATTGATCCAGTAGCTGTTGAAATAGCCCAGACAAACAGACAAACCAGTATCGCCGTGTCTGGACTTCGTGCAGTACTAAAACCTTTTCCACATGTGAAATACACTGGATATCTACGCACGTTCCCCATTTATCACCACTCACTGATCTGAATTTGGAAGATACAAAATGTCTGGTATGAAGTTGTGTGACTTGGAGCGAGCGTGTCTTGTCAGAGTGTGTGCATAAATGTGTGCGTCTGTGTGCACGTGCGTGCTTTTGGAGTTTTAGCATCAAGTCAAAGGGCATCACTCAGTTCAAACTTTTTATCCGCTAGGACAGAAATCCTGCCTGATATACAGCCACTGTCAATTTAATGTTACCCAGAGAGATTTTTCATCCATTCATCATTTTAACTGTGGAAAGACTTGGAGCTGTATTTCAGCTACATCAAAGCCAGTCCCGCTGTCCCGGTCTATCACAAACGTCTTCGCAATATCCACTGCTTAGGTAGTTCCCCCTCTGACAAACCCTGACAGAAATATTGTGCTCCAGATTTGACCCCCCCTCTTTCACATTAAGCACGAAGCCGG
>JAVDPK010002704.1:18557-45682 GCA_034780415.1 Cichlasoma orientale | reverse complement strand
TTTAAAATTAAGAAATAACCCCCCCCCCCCGACCCACCCCAAATAAGTGAGAAACACATTTCTTCAATTATTGCCAAGTGACATATGAAACAGAAGCTTTCTTTTCTTTGCCGCATGTGTTCCGCCGAACAATGAAATCCCTATATTCTGGAGCAACATGGCACAGAGCGGGACGCAGATTCATACGTTATGACAATAATGCCATTTATTATTGCTTAATGATTTCAGTGTTGCTTTGATTGGGTGCTGATTTTTCAGCATGTGGAATCAATGTCCTACATAAAGAATCATCTGTATGGAGTTGATACGCAGATAAACTCCTTCTGTATTATTTACAGTGGAAAACAACTTTTCACTCATTTCATTGGAATAAAAAAAAAACTAAAAGACTGGCAGACTGACTTTCTGAAGAGTTTTGAGTATGAGTCATTTGTATTTTTTCCTCAAAAGCAGAATGATTGCAGTGAAATTTGTGTCCTCTAATTTACTGGTGCCATGGTTAGAAATCTTTAGAGGAGAATCTTATTGTAACAATTCAAAAGAAAACACGAACGCAATGTTTTCGATGCCTATCTGCTGTTAATTTAATTGTGTGGTGTGTTGATTTTTTTTCACTTTCATTGTTCTCAGCTTTCTCACAGTTAAGATCTGTTTACTGAAGGATTTAATATGAAGAAAAACAGAACCATTCATATTCTGTAGTTTCAGAAACTCAGTTATTCTTCTCATTAACAAGAGAAATGTTTTGTCTGCACTGTGCTCGTTTTCAGAGAGTAAGCGTGTCTCTGCAAAGAGTGTTGAGTAGAGTCATTATGTTTCCTTTGTTTGTGTATGAGTCACATCCATTAAAAATCAATTCCATCCATCAAAAATCAGTTAATGTATCAGAAACATTACACTTCTGGATTTGTATTTTTTTTAAACTTCCAATGAGTTTCCAGTGACCAATCTAAAAGTTGTCGGGGATGTGTTTACAAAAAAGGGGTTAACCTGTCCAGGTTTTGCAGCCATGTGACTACTAATCACATGATGCTGACTTGTTGCTGGAGGTTTCTGGCAATCGCAAGGAGAAATCGGTGGCAAAGAAATGTGATGCACCAATGACCTCCTTGCCATTGCTTTGGTCAACAGCAGATTTCTGAGGTCACCTTTAGTTTGCACGGAAGACGCCAAATTTTCTGCAAACAATCTCTAACTACTTATAAATATGGGTTTAAATATGGCACCTTTTAATTTATCTTGTTATAAATACATGCACATTTAAGGTCTGTTTAAAAGTGCAACCAAATCAATTTTACAGTCACTCAAAATATCAGTCTAACGCCAAAATCCTGTGTTTAGGCAGTACTCTCTGCTCTAAATGACAGCTTGCTGCTCAGCCCAAATGGACACTAACAAGGCAAATGGAGCATTTTCTTTCAATTGAATGAGCTTTGTCCGAAGGGTGGCTGGCCTCTCCCTTACAGATAGAGCGAGGAGTGTTGTCACTCGGGAGGGGCTCAGAATAGAGCCGCTGCCCTCAGTTGAGGGGGTTTGGGTGCGTAGGATGCACCTAGGATGACTAGGATGCATCCTGGGCGCCTCTTGGATGAGGTGTTCCGGGCATGTCCTACAGGGAAGAGGCCCTGGGGCAGGCTCAGGACACACTGGAGAGATTTTATCTCTCATCTGGCCTGGGAACGCCTCAGTGTCCCCCCGGATCTACATTTCTGTAGATCCACGGTCACAGCAGAAATGATTGTTTTGACTCAAAATTTTTAGTGACATCAACTTCCCACACATACACTTTTTACCGTGTATTATTAAACATAATATGTTTAGAAACAAGTCTCTGACTTTCCTTTACACAGACTTTAAGTCTTGTATTGCCATATTGCTTTATCTGCCTGCAAGAGCAAGACGCTGCGATCTCAAATCCTATTGGATGTCATTTGGGGCTTCTTTAAACCAAACTCTACCATTAGCGGGAAAAGGCTCCGCCTCATCTGTCTCTTCCAGTCCTCTCTCTCCTTTGGATGGTAGTAACATCACATATGGAAGACATCACGCTGTTACAGAGCAGCTCTCCTCACCAAACACTAATAACAGTGTGGCTATGGGTTTAATAAAAAGGAATGGAACGAATTATGGCCCCATCCTAGTCAGAGCCATCATGTACTGCAGCGCATTAGTGTGGCCTCAGCAGCCAGACCAGACCAGCAGAGACAGGGAGGGCTGATGGGTGGGCGGAGGGGGTATTGGGGCTGACTAGGAACAACCAAGACTTTCCCAGCAATAACTAGTCAGACTCTTGGGGTTCACTGCTGTGGTATTGAGAAGGGGGAACGCACAGAGAGATATAGAGAGAGCAAGTCTGTGGGCAGCTCAAACACGGGCTCTGCCACGAGTAATGGGACATCAAGAGCAGTTTGACAAAGGTTAAATGGAGTCTTCCAAGAAAAAGTTTTAAAAAAAAACATCACGCTCATTTAGAACAGTGAGAACATGGGAATGCTATGAGAATGGGAGTGAAAAACTTGCTGGGAATGAAAGGAAAACAGAGCAATCCAGAGGTAAGGGAATGTAAAAGTGAAGAGAAATGATGCTGCAGGCAGGTGATAGACCCGGTCAGTGACCCATAACAATTCAGTTTGCAAGAAAAATGTGGAAAGATGGTAAGATAACATTATCTTTATCCCCGGTATTACCCTGAGAGATCCCCCGGGTTTCCCCTTAAACAAATAAGAGCTGTATTTAAATTCACATTTGTTCTCAGTCCTAAACCTTGCAAACATGATCTTTTAAAATATATACACATTATAATAATAAATAAATCACTTACATCCACATTTACCAGTTAGAATTCTTCTGCATCGCCTTTACCGGCATGTTTGTTGGATTTATCGGTGCAGTACCACCAAATGTTGATCACAGCAACTTAAACTTACTTAATAATAACTTATTTGTGTAGCGCTTTTAAAAACGCACAGTTATAAAAACGAGTTTTCAGCAGCCGTTCAAAACAAAGCGCAGGTTCAGCCGACCTGATAGGCCGAGGACGGATGTTACAAAGTAACCGATTTCAAATAAAGAGCGTGGAACAGCTAAAACACCCAGTTTCATGATCGGAGCGACCGACTGCTGGAATAAGGTCTCAGGAGGTCCGTTTTATAGGCAGCAGCGTGGCCATGCAGGACTTCATATGTTATTAATAAAAAAAATGGCAGTGGTCCATCCAGGTGCATCCACAGAAAGGGACAAAAAAAACACCCATATTTTCACGTTCTAGAAGAAGAAGGACAGGCGCTCACAAATCTCCCAGAGTTTTTGTTTTCTTAAATCATTATCAGCAGTCCCCACACATGATTTGACCTCTTCCTTTCTCGGTGTGTGTTCCTGTCTCATCTGCGAGTGGACTATGGAAAATGCAGGAAGAGCATTTTTGAGTGCTTGCGCTGCTTGTTTGGGAAAGAAAATAGTACTCTTTGACATCTGAATATAAATTCTATATATGGTAAAGTGGGGTAGATATAATGAGGGAAACACACAATAGTCACAGAATTTATGTATTTATTTATTTATTGCTGGTGAAGCTTTCCACATGCGGATTCACATTTGTTAAGGTCAGCGAGACATTCTGGCTCCCCGGCTTTCTCCTTCACTTCGCAGATGTTGACAGAAATTCCATCAGTGACTGTTTGGCTTCTGTATATTTCTTTATGCAATGCTCTCTAATTAAACAGCTATTAAAAGTGACATACTGCACTAGTCAACGTAATAAGGGCCATTAATATACAGTGGTTTCATCCTGATTAATGTCACCTGCCCTTAAATAGAGCGGATGAAGACGAGCAGAGCAGCTGGCAGTGAGAGTGGCTGCTTTTACTCCATGTGTGGGCAGTTCTGGTCCTAACCTTTGTCTCTGTATGCAGTGACATGTCTGTCCTTAGATCAGCTGCCACTGGAGGAGGTGACAGGTTAGTCTAGATCTACAGCATGGAGGGAATCCTAATGGCTCCATCAGGACAAGCGTGCAGTCTGCTACGTCCCTGAAGTATGACCTGTATGTCATTATTTCAGAATAAGCATGTGAAGGCAGCAAACTTATATTTGGTCAGTGGCAGTCTGGGCTTCATGTCACTCAGGACTTAAATTCAGCAATTTTGCTCCCGTCTCCTTTTCTGCTTTACTGCGTTTGCCACTCAATACTGTCTTCCATACCAGCCTGTCTTTAAAACCGGCCTGTTTTATTGAACCTACATGCACGTCTGTTATATTTGGATTAGAAGACACCAGCTCGCCTGATTTGGGACATTTATTTTGACCTCTAAGTCGTTTTCCTCTTCGCTGTCAGTGACGTTATACTTTGGACCACCAGAGTTGGACTTCTGGTATTCCACTCTGGCCTTGGGTTACCTACACTATATGTAAGAATAATTTGATCTAGAAGGATTTTTGCTGAAAGACTTCACTGCTAAGTCATCCTGTCAGCTCAGTTGGTTAACCCAAATGCTACTGCATACTATTTAGATTAAAAAAAAAAATATATATGTATATATATATATATATGTGTGTGTGTGTGTGTCATTTAATGAGTCATTTCCTCACATTATTGATTTGAAAGCCTGTCCATCTAACAAAGAAAATTATCTGAAAGATTCTCTGATATTAGCAACATAGTCTCTGTGTAATTGATTTCCTTTAGGCCTCATCACTACTCCAGTGGCTCTGACTATTAAACCCCAGAGAGCTACAGCCGGAAGGGTGGATGCTGCAAATGCAAAGGCATGTCAAACTGACCAAAGATACATCTGCGCTGTAAAAAGATATATTAACTCAGCCACACATGCGTGCACAGCCATTTGCAGGAGCACTGTGTGCACACACATACACACGGACATAAAATCACATTCGTCTGCTCACCATCGTTGTAATTGTGGCTCCGTCAATATCATATTATACCTTTTCCTTTAGCTGCTTATTAAGGGAAGCCTGCAGCAAATGTTCATGTGTTGGTTATAATGTGATCTATTACTCGTGCCCTAGTGTCAGCCTCTAAGATCAGGGTGGTAGGACTGACTGTGCACCGCTGTGGGCTGGGGGTTGGGAGGATCATGGTTTGTCTATAGATCTCTGGGAGTGTGAAGAGCCTCTGTCTCAGATGGACACTTTATGGCATTTGGAGCATGTTGTAGTGGCTTGGATAGGATGCATGGGTTAGCTTTCAATCAGTACGGATTTCTAAAGGCTGATATAAAAAATGATGGGTTTTTATTTAAGATTACATTTTTCTATATTTTAAAATGACCATTAGAATGTCAAAAAAAAATTGATTATACCCGTGCCCCGAATCACCCTTTGTTCATGCATCATTTAGATGGATTGTCTTATATCAACAGTCCTTCTATCTGTAAGTTCTTGGTTCCACATCCCAAAGATTGGATTGAGATCTGGTGACTGTGGAGACCCTTTGAGTACAGAGAACTCACTGTCATGTTCTAGAAACCAGTTTGAGGTGATTTGAACTTTGTGATGTGACATGTTATCCTGCTGGAAGCATCCATTAGAAGATGGGTACGCTGTAGTCATAAAGGGATGGACATGGTCAGTAGCAATACTTGGTGGTTAAATCATCCTCCATTGATTTCAACTGTTTCCAAAGGGATTACAAAGGGAAGGCAAAATGGGTGACTGCTGTAAAATATCATTAATACTTGCATAATGATATTTTACTACCATTGAAACCCCATACTGTACTTACTAAACCTTTCTTGACAGTGCTATGGGCTGTCTGATGGCTAACATCAGAAAAGTAATTTCCTACATATATAAAAAGAATTATGATTCCACTGCAATGTTTGTCTTTCCGTTCTCATCCACTGCTTGCAGTCATTACTACCAAAAATAATGGACATGTAATTTTTCTTTCTGTTAATTTCTGGTTTGTGTTATCCCCCTAACCATCATGATGTCAGTCTGATGTTTGAGTTTCTGCCTCAGAGTGACAGCAATGGCAAAGCTGCAGCGTTCGGCCGTTACGGTCGGAAAACAACATGATATTATAAAGAGTAATTATGACTGTATTGTCAGCGCGCTGATATCATGTAATTTTTAGTGATGATTTAAATTGTGAACGATAACCACATCTGTTTGTAGTTTAAGATGTGAGCTTTTATCTCAGCGTCCACGCTGGAGAAAGAAAAAAGAAATGTGGAAAGTGTGCGTGGCCAAAGATCGCTCGTCTCATTTCTCTCGCTCGTGTTGAGCGGCTCGCTCCCACTTTCTCCACGCCTGGTCACCCTCATCTCATCTTTTTGCTACCACCACCAATTGCTCCTCTGCAACAGTCTCTCTCTTTATCACTGTATGTCTTCACCCCCCCTGCAAACTAATGTCTGTAAATCCCGAGCTGGTCGGCCTCCGTGTTCATCTTTTTTTGAGTGTGTGACATGCTCCTTATTGAACACTGACCCATAAATCTCTGACCTCCTTGCAGCCTCTGAGTAAAGCGCTCTGATATTAAATAATGAGACTCAGGGAGGTGATGTGGCCCTCTGTCAGGCCCCCCAGGGATAAGATGTGATATTGTTCCCATATCTGCCTCCAAAGTGGGAATTAACTATAGTCTGGATCCCAGCAGCACCATAAGAAGAACACTGTCTCCAATTTGTTTGAGTAATCACTGGAGATCATAAAGCTTGATGATCTTTTCTCATGCTGAGTGATAATATTTGCTTAGACTGAGCTACTGTGAGAAAACAGTGAGTCAGCATATAAGGGCATTTATCTATTTTGTGGCTTCTGATGAAAACAAGAGAAGCAAACATAGATATCAAACATTTTTAGGAACAAAAAAAAAAAAATCTTGACCTAGCCTACAGTTCAAATTTATATTCAGATATCTGTTATGATGAATCTTATGATGATGCCACAGCAGGTTAGGATCAAGCTGCAGTCTCCAGGTCTGAAAAATAAAGCCTGCATGGAAGCACCGCATACTGTAATCCCTCTAATGGCCGTTTGAAGTTACATCAAGAAGCCACCCTTCCACTGAGAATGATGGCAGACCGTTTCTGATGTGGCTTCGGTGAGCTGCAGAGAACTAATGCTCAAGGCCACTTAAAGAAATACAAAAAAGTCTGGCTCCTTGGAAACATATACAAAGAAATGAAGGGTGGCTCAAAACCTTTGCACAGTATTGTACATTTAAGATTTAACTATTTAACCAAAGCTGCTACAAAGTGACACTGACTTTGAATTTTATTGTTAGGATTAGTTAGGCAGCTGCCTGGAAAGGCTAGCGTTAGTGTTAACTTATGGGTTAGATGTAATGAATTACTTAATGAATAACTTAAGAGACAAAACTAAAAAGAAGCAATAACCTCTATTTTTCTAGTTTATATCACAACATACGTTTTCTAATATGCATCTTGCAAAAGTACCAGTTAAAAGAAAGTTATAGAATACTTGTCTAATAAACTCGAAATAACTAAACAATAGAAGCAATATTAGTATTTTGAATATAATTAGTAAGTATATTAAAAAGCAGTTTTTGTTCGACCATGTGCTTCTGTTTTTCCGCTCTGCATCGTTCCCCAAGCTGCTGAAAGATGATCACGTCCCCAAAGACACTCTCCATCTTCTTGGTTGGGGTGTTAGGAAACTCCATCTGACCTAAGAGAGCCTAAGAGACACTGAGACAGTGTACAAGGGGGGGACTTGACTCCCAAGACATCTGTTACATTGAATGGCATCTAATTTACCTTTTGGTGCAGAGGGAAAAATAAAGAAAGGGGGGTTTGTGAGAGGGAAGCACAGGAAAAAGACTGGAAACAGAAGGTCTGTATGCGTGTCTGCGTGTTAGAGTCCTTTTTTTTTTAAGCCCTGCATACACGCCGAACCCCTCTGACCTTTTTCATTTGTACAAATCTAGATTTTGCTGCTTCTCTGTTACTGACTAACAGTCCAATAAAAATTAATTTAATTTACTTCTGCTTAGAAAACTAGAAACAAGAAATACAAGATATCACAGTGGACCTACAGAGTTTTTCAGATGCTTAGAGGAGACACCGAAAACAGACATTTTGGCGCTGGAAGCTTGGATGAATTTTTCACTGCTTATACAGACCAACGTGTTCAGCGTTGTCTGAGGAGTAAACTCAAGTGAGACTGTCTGAGCGCAGGCTGAGCGCAGGATCCAGAAACAGCTGTGTAATAGCAGGTCTCTCTCACACACACACCGACACAGAGGCTAAGAAGACTGACAGTGTAACTATATATACTGCAGTTAGCTCCTATAGGAAAGAAGAGAAGCAAGAATAGGATGCGAATATGGGTGGAGACATTGTTTAGGGTCACTTACATTGAAAAAGTCTTTCATTAATTCAGCCGTTGTGGTCATTTTTAAAAACATTTAAAATACAAATAACTTAGAGAATTAGCCTATCACTTGTGTCATTTCAATAATTTTCTTGTAACATAACATTTCAAGTAATCATCAGTTAACATTAACAAATAATAACTACAGTTCATTGTACAATAAATAACTGTATATCCCCAGTAGAACAACTAGCCTGTCTCTGAGAATTTGCCTGTTTCGGGATCTTGACGGGCACTTTAAGGGTCAAAGGTGGTCCATAGATACCCTCTGTGGGATCAGTTTCATTAGGTGTCAATGATCCTCTCTGGGGGCTGACAGTTGTCGGATGTTCTTTCCACTTTTATTTCTAAACTCTGCTTCTTTTATGTAATAAAAGACCACCTGTACGGGTTTCATTCATCTGGCTTTCTCTGATTCGTGTCTTTCCAACATTCCAACTTTTTCAAACATACTGGATGTGAAAAAAAAAAAAAAAAATCCACAAAGTCTCACTGAACCGGCTCTGCTGAACATGTGGTGAAATCAATGTGAGCATCCATTCATTAAGCAAACTGTCACCAGGAGGCCATTCCAATGAAATTAGCCAATGAGAGCACGTAACACAGGAACTTGGATTTATTCCTAGTGATTGAAAAAAGTGCATGTGTAAATGTACGTGTAGCTCATGTTTTTTGTTCCTCCCTTGATCTGCTAATTAGAGAGGAAACATGGGTGCAGATTTTCTCTGCTTTGCTGCAGGAATGCAGCCTTTGCAGCCAGAACTCAAATGTTTGCTCCTAATTTGAAGCTTGCTCATCAAAGTCGAGAAGGCCCCATATTAAACCAATCATGCTCTGTGTAATTTGGCATCCGTTCAGGCAGTTGTGATAAACAGATAACAGCAGGAGTGGAGATTTGAAGGACACTTTTTGATGTTCCTGGCTTCAGTTCCAGCTTCCTTTCGAGCTGACCAGGATCTTGTTAGCAGCATGTGAGCGAGTCCTCTGGTGCTGTCAAAAAGGTCCTTTAACTCAGTCTCTTAAACCTCCAGTGCAGTCCCTTCAGACGTATATTTAAATTTTTAGATTAGAGGGGCGCTTTGCACAGTTTAAAAATACGTTAAGGCTTAGGTTTAAAGCTCTTGCTCTTCTTTAGCAAAGTGAAAAAGACCATTACTCCACGCAGTGTTAACAGTTTATTTGGCTTACGCAGACGGAGAGATTTTTGTCACAATCTGGCAAAATATAGCGATCATACATAATGAAGGCATACAAAAAGGTTCTCCCTGAGCTATAATGACTAATTTAGTTCAATCATTCACAGTAAATGACTCCATTACACAAATAGGGTAGCAGATTATTCACTTTCTACTCATTAGTCTGAGAATAACCTTCAGAGTATGGGGGGTCAGATGACCTTATGCGACTCCAGTGGTGGAATGCATTTTGATCTTTGATCTCCAGGCGGACCAGAGTGCTGATCCTGACCTCCACAGGGAAGAGCACGGTGCAGAGGGGAACGGTGACCAGTTGCTCAAGTCACTTCAGGAGTGTTGTTCGGGTCATTAAAGGGGAATGTGGACAGTAGATGGTCCGTATGCATGGCTGTTCTGATGTGGGAAGAGAACAGGCTTGTTTTCAGTTTGGTTATTGAAAACAAGCCTGGACATTTTAGTGGTTAATCGGAATGCAGCAGTGGCACGCTTTATTCAGCCTATTGAAGATCACGTTTAACCTGCACTGAGTTGTCATAGGAAAAACACTCACGTTCTGTAGAGCTCAGCTGGGTTGAGATGCTGTCTGGAGAAAGCAAGCAGGAAGCATGGGAAGGCTGCTCGCGAGGTACTAGAAGGCTTCCTACCAAAGCACAAGAGTCCTGTCTGGGACTGCAGATTATAGACTTTTGTGTTATTCTTATTTCTTAAAAGTTAGACCTGGGCTTGAATTCTACCTCGGATACTGAAAAATGCTGCACAAAGGGTACCGAGTGTGTTTAAATTTGTTGCCCAAAAGTCCTGACCAAGCATCAGAATAACAGTTTGGAAAGAAAAACTATTTGACCCAGCACAACAGCCTTTTTTCCACATTTGTTTGGCATATCAAAATGCATAGCAAAATTTAAGCAAATGAACTAAGAATGAGTTTTGAACCAGAGTAAAATTGCACTGCAGCCCATACGTCTGCCTGGCAAGAGTCAGGGTTTCTATTAGCTTCGCTTGTCCTTGTGGTGTTACACGCCTGGCTGAACCCACGTGGTGCCCGGTACGCAGGCTGGCAGAGTGGCAGGCAGTCCTCAAGCAGCCATGTCCAATCCGCCTGAGTAAAAACACTTGACCTCCTCAATAAGGGTCACCAGTCACTTTTATTAAGGGTGTAAAGATCTGAAGGAGTGACGTTTGCCCATCCACCCTGATATCCGGGTTTGGCCTAATCCATGTGTTTTTGGCTCCTATGCACAGCCAGTGGAGCCAGACACTCACATGGACCATTGACAGGAGGGACCATTGTGTGAGTGACAGTGAAATGTATAAGGAAAGGAGCCAAGGATTTTTTTTTTTGGATAAAGGTCTGTTCTGCAGACCTGAAGCTGAACCATCTAGTTTGCATATCAATACCTTCAGGCCTGAATAACTTCAGTCAGCTGATGAATGAGAGATTTGCTGCTATCTCAGGTCTCAGGGCTCTCTGGTGCAGAGAGAGACATAAAGGAAACTTTTCACCAGCGGGGAGCTCGACGACATAGCCGGGTGGTTCCCTTTACGCACTCCCCACCAATGAATGGGATTGTGTGACCTGAAGATATTCTATAACTAGAGAGTATGCTGGGTGGAAAGTGAACACCGCCCGCCTGTCAAATGCTAGCACGTTTTAGTAAAAAATTGCTGAGGTAGCGCTCGTCTAATGACTCCTCTGAAAATGTAGTTGGCAGTGAAAGAAGCGTGTGGTCCGAGGATTGACTTGTCTTTCTAGACTCAGTTATTTGCTTCCCTTTCATCCCTGTTTTTCTTTTTTTTTATCTGTAATAAAACTCTTAATAAATGAAGCTCTTAAGTGTACAGAGCTAGCTGATAATTCATCATGTGTGCGCCAGCTTTAATTTCTGCTACTATCAAAATTTTACCAGCGTCATCCAAGCTTTTTCTGCATTGCTGGAAATTGGATTGAACTGATACCCCCTGCTGATTTAAAGCGTAATGAAATAATAACTTAAAATAATGAATCAATCGGAAAATAGATGCGTCTCTCAGAAGCCCCGATAATGACTGTGTAGCTCTTGAAGGATTAAAGTCATAATCTGGTCCAGCATCCACGCGAGGACCCCTGCGTATTCGTGTTTAGGTGCTGCATCGATTAAAGATGTGTGAAAGATATACCAGTTGATAAATAATATTTTACAAATGTATGATAGCGACCCGTACTTGACCCCAAAGCTAAATCAAAATGACGGTGGAACATGGTACCTATAAGCGCATATCCCCACCACCTATAAACTAAAGAGGCAGTTATTGATTGGTACCATCTCCCCTCAGTGGAGGTCCCAGAGGTTGAGAATGTAATATTAATGGATCGGGAGGGTGTTGTTATGCGTCTCACTGTGTGTTAATTTCTGTGTGAGTGTGTGCATGCATCGGCACTCGTAGCTCGTGGTGTGTGACCGGTTTATGGTGACCAGGCTCACAGGTCAAGGGGGAGAAAAGAGGTCAAAGATTGCCATCCCTAAAAGGTCTCCAATCACCCCAGTGAAGTGACTGCTTACACATCAGAAGAGCCACTGTCCTGTGTTAACTTCAAATTTAGCCCTAGATGCCTGCAGCTGTATGACCCTACAAAAACCCACCAACTACAGCCAGCACCAACCACCGACTTTTGTCAGTCTTAAAATGAGCTTGTGCCAAAAATTGACTGACCATACACTTCGTTTAAATCAGTACAGCATATTTAAAACTGCTGGAAGGCTTTCCAAACGCTTGCCATCATGGTCAAACATACTGTTTGACATGCTGGTGAATTGTCTTATTTGCTGAGAGTTAGATGAGAATATTGATACCTCTCTCACATCTGTTCACTAAATATGATGCTGAAGTCAGCAGATGGGTAACATAGTTTCAATCTGGGAACTAAATGACTAAGCCTCTGGGGGGTAATGGTCAATTTTTCAGGGCTTTTGTGGCCAGGATGTCCAGATAGTGGATAACAGATATTCAGTTCCAGACTTCCTGTTCCATGTGCCATTTATTGCTTATGAATGTGGTTAAAAAAAAAAGCTAATAGCTTTAGCAGCAAGAGTGAAATAGAAGGTTTACAAGATGGTAGTGAGACCTGCTGTGATGTATGGTTTGGAGACAGAAAGACAGGAGGCAGAGCTGAAGATGTTAAGATGTTCGCTGGGAGTGACCAGAATGGACCAGATTAGAAAGAAGAAGGAAGAAAAGAGAAAAACCACAGAGAAGATTCATGGATGTAGTGAAAAAGGACATGCAGAGGGTTGGCGTGACAAAAGAGGATGCTACGGATAGGGTGCAATGGAGGCAGATGATTCGCTGTGGCGACCCCTAAAGGGAGTAGCAGAAAGAAGATGAAGAAGACGCTGCTGGTTTCAAGATTGCATTTCGGCATATATGATCTCTGTTTTGATCTCCACAAGGACTGTTTACTTGCATGCAACAAACTCTTCTCAAATGTGATTGGTCCAAAAAGCATTTGCACAGTCACATGCAGATATCGGTTACAAGAGATAATCATAGTTTAGACTAGAAACTGGCTGGATTACCCGGCATTGTCTAAATTTAACAAAGTCAGCCTACCAGCACATTTAAAGCTCACTATCTTTCCAGATTGTATTCTTATATTCAAAAAAAAAAAAAAAACAGATAGAGGGGAATCAGTCTTCATGATGCTTTTGGCAAGAAAACAAAAGTGTGTTTCCCAAAAATTTGCGCAACTCCTTTAATCGGCTTGTTAAAATGCAGCTGGAAAAAAAAAGTTTGTATCATAAACAGTGGATAAAAGCCCTCATATTTAGATGCTGACAAGTAGATTTTCAGACAGGCCCGGGTGCGTTTCAGGTCAGTTTGCTAGATTAAGCAAG
Source organism: Cichlasoma orientale (assembly GCA_034780415.1). Taxonomy (NCBI): domain Eukaryota; kingdom Metazoa; phylum Chordata; class Actinopteri; order Cichliformes; family Cichlidae; genus Cichlasoma; species Cichlasoma orientale. The sequence continues at coordinate 32,256 of JAVDPK010002704.1, read as the reverse complement.
GTGAAACTTGAAGTTCCAGGTTACTTCCAAGAAGTAAGAGTTAAAAATCCCACTGATGTCTATAATAATGCTGGTAATTAAAATTCATGGTGGTGTTTTTGTGCTGCAGTAGTGAAAGGTGATTTGTTGTACCTGACCATTTTCAGAGGAATGTTGTTTTTTTGGTTTTGGTGGTTTGTTAAGCCACTTAACACTGACCTTGTTAATTTGTTCCCATTTTCCATTTCCTTTGTTGAACCTATGAAACAGTGTCATGGTTTGGGGCTGCATTTCAGCCAGTGGTGTTGGGGATCTTCTCAAAATTGATAGAACGCAGAAAAGTACCATCAAATTTTGATCTACCACGAAATACCGTCTGGAAAGCATCTGACAACAGCTTCATTTTTCTGAATGATAATGATCCCAAACACGCTGCCAATGCAGTAAAAGCATACCTGGATAGAAAAACACACAATAGAACTCTATCAGTCATGGATTGGCCTCCGCAGAGCCCGGACATCAACATTATTGAAGCAGTGTGGGATCATTCTGATAGCGAACAGAACAAAATGCAGCCATGATCCAAAGAAGAGCTTTGAATGCCCTTCAAGAAGCCTGGAAAACTATTCCTGAAGAAATTAGAAGAAAGCTGCCTAAAAGAGTTCAGGCTGTGTTGAAGAATAAAGGTGTTCATAACAAATATTGACTTTCAAGCTTGTTAGAATTATACAAACTCTGTTTTTGTCTTATATACTGTATTTCCAATTGGATGCGTGGAAGAAAATGAATGGGTGGATGATGGCTAGGTGGACAGATGGCTTGATACTGAATTTCCATGTATGCTTGCATATGTTTCAATAAGTAGCTGCACCTATTTCCCTGGTGTGGCTCAAGACTTTTGCACTGTACTGCAGGAGAAAATGGAACAGATGCTGGCTGTGGTGTGAGGTCATGACTGCTAAAGTGCCAGATTAATCTCATTTTACAGTTAATAACTGTGTCAAGATGAAATATTAAACAAACAGTCTTTACAATTTTATATGATGTAAAGGAATGGGGTCACTCCTACTTCATCTCTTGAAATAACCAAACACCGATTAATTACATGTTCTTTCCTCGTCATCGTGAGTCTTGTACATCTTTCCCAGAAACTAGCAAATCATCTGTCCCACAGATGTATGTTGTATTCTTGGCCGCAGCAAGCTTGGCTTGTCTGGAATAAGTACAAAGAGGATGAACTGAATAGTTCTCAAAAAAAAAAAAAAAAAAAAAGGCAAGAAATGACCCCAAAGCTTGTTTCAGAACAAAATATTTAGTCAGAATTTCCAGCAGAATTTCAAATACAAAAGTTTCAGAGAAAACTCAACAACAGTTTGTCATCTTATAAATTAGACTCTTAGAAATACACAATTACATGTAAGCACGGTACCATTTGAAATGGTAAGTGTTAATTAAATGAAGTGGAAAACAGTCACAGGTTTACTGGCTGTAAACATTCCTTTCCAGTCTGTAAATATGCTCTCACTGCAATAATGACATAAATAACTGCAAATTTACAGCATGTAGTTGACTATGTTTGGTACCTCTCTTCATCAGAACCAGGTATACGATCCTTGCTACATCTTATATTAAAAAAAAGAAATGAAAGTCCATAAGAGAAGCTTGAAATGCTGATTTGATGTAACTGTTTCTGAATGATCAACTTCTGTGTGAACCACCCGTTTGCATTTATTGTGATTGTACCAGTGTGCACAAATTGTTTTTTTCTTTGCTGTCGTTTGGTTTGCCGTAGCTTTGTTCACCTGTTGAAGCTCGTTATCTCTTTTCTTTTTGGTTGAACTCTGAGTGTGTCATTACTTTGGACAGCAATGACAGCTTGACATACTCTTGGGGCGCCAAGCGTTTGAAGTCCCGACTTAAGTGAACAAGCAGTATGCTTTAGCTTGGCTTGTAAGTATGAGCACAAAACAAGCCATTTACACAAGTCTTTGTTAAAAATGCTCGTTAAACAGCCTCAAAGGATTGAAGCTCTTCTAAATTTGGTCAGCGTAGTTGTTAGAAACCAAGGTGAAGGCTCCTATATGCGTTGGCATCCAGGTATCATAGCTTAGGAAATGAAAGAAAGGCATGTTATGCACGGTAGAACCTTTGGCGACAAACAATAGAACACATAATATCCCTGCCTGTGTTTAATTGTTGGTGAATAAAACTGGCAGTTTTTAAGGGCTTTGGTGAGTTGCCATTTACTCCCAGCCAAAGTTGTGGCCAGTCATTTGGTAGAATTTAAGATTAAAAGGTCTGTAGAAGTCTCTGAGCCTGAGCAGGACCTCAAAGGGTATCTGGGGATGGGGCCTCCCCTTTGACTTCCCCAGGCAGCGTGGCCTGCTGCTCCCCTCGGGCTTCTTTAGGCAGGGGAAACCTTTGGTCTGGTTGAAGTAGAAGTGTTTATCTGTGACCACACGCTTGAGCCCTAGAAAGTCCTGGACCCGACCCATCTCGCCTGCCGGGTCTGTTACAAGGCGTTCACCGCTGACAAATAGGAAGCGTGAGAGTGGAAAGTAGCGCAGCCAGTTCTCTAGATGTTTTGCGTAGATGCCGATGCGCACGGCGCTCCAAGACGTGTCGATGAGGCCTGTGGTGGCATTACGGAAGACCAGGTTCTGGAAGGACGGGAGCCCGGGAGACTTGGACAGAGTCTGTGTGTAATCAGAAACGGCACGCGTCACAGGGTCCCTCACCACCACAATGAGCTTGGTGTGGCGGCTCATGGAGAAGACGCGGCGAGGAGCTTCTTTGGTGATGAAGTAACTCGGGGTTTTCTCCATGGTTATCTGACCTTCCAGAGTACGAGGCATCAGGTTCCTGGATAAAAGAGAGAAAGAGCTATTTATAAAACCATAGTCGAAAAAAGTCCACTACACTGCAGGAGATGCCAGCATGTGCTCCGTATTACTGAAAACTCACATATTAGAGCCCATATTAAAAAAATGATACATTCCCTTAATATTTCCAGTGCATTCCTTTGATGATGCCTCACTTGCCTTCGAGGCTTTTTGATTTCACTTTGTAATTTGAGGGATAAATCTATGATTAGAGAGAGATAAACATGACATTAGCTGCTGGCATTGATGGAGTGACCATGTGAGTTTAGACTGGGAGAGAGCTACTGAGCGGCTACTGTAGGAAAACCGCAAGGCTATGTTAACCTCAGAAAAGTGATTTCCTCTCATCCGCGGCCTCCTTCTAAACAAGCTCATAACCGCTGCTCTTGCTCCTGTGCTCCCTGATGCTTGGGAGAGTGTCCTGCTGGACTGAGAGAATAGTCACATTGCTGTCATACTACTAGTATTTCTTACAGCGCCGCTCTCACTGACGCTACGGAAACCAGAAGTGGAGCAGCTAACTATTTAACCAACCAAAACAATTAGAGACTAAGCGCCTCAGTGCGGTCAGTTACAAACCTCCAAGGTTACAAGGTAGAACTTTCACAATCTCCTCCTGCTTGCTTTCGGATGCAAACACATTTCCAGCTGCTGCTCTGCAGGCTGCTGTCAGCTCCAACCGCTGCAGGCTAGCTACATAAACTGTCAGCAATCATAATGCAATTTCTCCACAAATGTAGTTTACAGTACTACTTGAGCAAAATGTTATTTTTGCAGTTTGGCCATCGTGTTAATCAGAAGCATTGTATTCACTCAGTTAGCAGGCGTTTTTCAGAGCAGACACTTTGACCTGTCCCATTAGGAAACCACAGGTGTTACTAATTACTAATGGCGCTCTGTCATGGCTTGACTCAGTAAGCTGAGACAGGATAGCAGTAAGGCAGCATACCAGGTACCAGGGCCCTGAAACTGAAGCTGCTAAATGGAATTCAACTGTCATTATTTTATTATTTACATGTGTGCCTTTCCTGCATCTGGGAATGCAGGATCACTATTAGAAAGAACTCAGACAGTCAAAGAAACTTGGTCAGATAGTCAACTCTGGTCCACTTATTTGGATTAAAACACACTTTTAACACTTTTCCTGTTCCTCTGAACTTAACCCCAAGCCAGTCAACTGATGAGACTTGGAGCATTGGTGAGATAACCTTTAATATATCCTCTAACTCTATCCCCTAACACATGCATTTGCAGATAGCTAAATGTAACATTTTAAACATTGTAACATTTAAAATTACATCATCCCTCCAGGATCATATGATAGGACATGCCCCCCCCCCCCCCCAGCTTATGGCCTTAAGAAATATAATTCGTGTTGGTGCAAAAATGACGTTTTAGTTCATTACTTTTGCACCAGTGTGCATTACAGATGGATGTAATTGTTTTATAAATTGCTGGGAGTTAGATTTGCACGGATTACTTTTATCAATCAATCGACGTTATCATACTCAAGAAAAGTAATAACATATGAAAATAGGAACCAAACGATAAACTGGGATTGTTATTTAATTTATGGACTATTTGGGCTGTGGTGGTGTAACTGGATTTCTGCATTTCAATTATACCACTGCAGCAGTTATACTTGTGGACTGCATACAGCCCAAAGGTATCCTATAATAGGACTTGCCATGTTTTCTGGTCCAGTCCTGTTATTGCTTTTGGCCCTCTGCTTGTTATTATCAGTACTTGAGGTATTCTAGGCACACTTTGACTCTTTTTTTTTCTCTTTTTTTTTTAAATGGGCTGCCCTCTTCCTCTTGATCTTTACCCCTACTTAGATGACTCAGACTGAGAAGACATACCTCAAAAAGTTCAACAAACCCTGACCAAAGCCTGTGTTTGACTGAGAGGCTCCATAACCTGCCAGAACAGATTGTATATAAATCGGGGGAAATGGGAGGGAAAGGAAAACCTATTTGTCTCGTGTCGTTTGCTTCTTTCAAATGCTACCGTAACACTAAAATGGAATCTAATAACCTCCGTTGTGAAAAATATTGCGCCAATTTTCCTCTCCTATAAAAACAACACAAAGCACTGTTCCTTTCGCCGAGTTGAAAAGGAGATTCAAATTGCGGGCTCAGTTTGCGCTATAGAAATCTAAGCGGAGAAGAATGCCAGTGTTGCAACTGTGAAAGATCCCTCAGCTAATTTCCATGCTTCCCCCTTCCCTCCTCAGCAGGCATGTGGTGGCGGTTGGGTCGGAGTCTTCGTGGTTGGTCTGTAAGTGAGGGGCTTATTGGGGCTCTGGTGTGTGGTGATGGAGACTCCATTTCTCCCTCTTTTTCTCTGATCCAACACACACACTCAGCTCCAACTCCGGTATGTCCCCTGGCATGAAGCTATGAGGGTAACACCAGATACACAACTTATGGCATTCATAAGAAATGTCTGAGTTGGATTATGGGGCTCAGGCAAAACAAAATTGTGAAATGTACAACAAATACCAAAAGGAGAAATGTTTACAAAAACAATGCTGTTTCCATGGGTCCTCTCTCTATTAGGATGCAGCGTAAACTACACCTTATAGCTCAGAAGCTACGTTTCTGAGCCTGTCGGTCACAAGTTTATTTCTTGTGATCACACGATATAAGTGGCAGTATGGTTTTTATAGATCTGGGTCCCAGAAAAAAAAAAGAAGCTAAAGGTCTCATTTCTCATCAAAGCTGATGAGCCACACCATGAAGATATGGGGGAGAGTTGTTGAAGCTAGGTAAGGAACAGAGGTGACAATTAGTGAGCAGCAGTATGGCGTCATACTGAGAAAGAGCACTACAGGAACTGTGGTGCTGCGTGAAGAAGTCAGGAGTGGGCATGCGAGGGTGGTGCAGGACATGTATGAGGGCAGCGAGACAGTGGTGAGGTGTGTGATAGGAGGGACAGATGGGTTCAAGGTGGGGGTGGGATTACATCAAGGATCGACTCTGAGCCCCATCCTGTTTGCAGTGGTGATGGACGGGCTGACAGATGAGGTCAGGCAGGAGTCTCTGTGGCCCATGATGTTTGCAGATGAGAATATGATCTGTAGTCAAAGTAGGGAGCAGGTGGAAGAGAGCTTGGAGAGGTGGAGGCATGCTCTGGAGATAAAAGGAATGAAAGTCAGTAGAAGCAGAGCTGAAGATGTTAAGATTATTCGCTGGGAGTGACCAGAATGGACAAGATTAGAAATAAGTACATCAGAGGGAGAGCTCACATTGAGCAGCTTGGACACAAAGTTAGAGAGATGGTTTGAACATGTGCAGAGCTGCCAGGCAGGAGGAAAAGAGAAGAAAAAAACCACAGAGAAGATTCATGGATGCAGCGAAGGAGGACATGTAGAGGGCTGGCGTGACAGAGGAGAATGTTAGTGTTAGGGCAGATGATCCACTGTGGTGACCCCTAAAGGGAGCAGCCGAAAGAAGAAGAAGCTGTTTTGGTAGATTTACTTCTCCTTAACCCTCCCCGCCTACCTGTGTCACCTACTTTTTCCAGTATGATTCCCAAAAACCCATCAGAAAACATGTGCAATCAGTTAAGTGAGTATTTCCAGTTGAGAAAAAGGAACAGTTGCATCCTTTAATTATCATATTTTTTCTGGCCGCAATGCACTCAGGCCCATTAATATAACTGTCATAGGACTCAGCCTTTTTTATGACGGTTTCATCAAACTTAGCTTCACTGACACTGGAAAAACCTATATTAGCACCATCAATATACTTCTTTTTAAGTGTGAATATATTTGTATTTCTCTGAATTTCCAGCATATTTGTGCTATTTCGTGAGCCTGCTGTAGCACTAAAGAAAGAGTCAGGTGAATGAGAGCCGCAGTAACCTGTTTGAGGTTTAGAGGGACATGATGTTTACATTTTCAGGCCACACAGTGACGGAATACGGGGAGGGGGGATTACAGCAGAGAGAGGATAGAAGAGGACGACCAGCATCTGCGAGTTTAAAGAACTAGAAGCAAGAGCGCAGACGGAGGGAAGAAAAACAGGAGCGACTCAAGAAAGCACAAAATTCTCTCATTAAGCTTCCATCACAGGAGCGTCTCATCTCATCTCCCGTTATCTCATAAAGATGAAGAACAAAGTGTTTGTTCTTTTTATCTGATTGCGATTGGTGTGTGTGTGTGTGTGATGCTGCCAAAGAGAGTTTAGGGAGACCTAGCAACCTGATGTTTGCTTTCATCACACCTCTCCCATCAGCGTCTGGAGCAGGAATGCGGTCGGGTCCGAAAGTATGCTGATGTGCGTTTATCTGTGCATACAAACGCGCACACACGCACACACTTAGCATGCGGTCTGTGTGGGTGGGCTGCAGTTTATTAGAGACTGTTTAAGGGACTGCAAACTCGTGGGCTCCTATTTATCAACAGAAAATGAGGACACATCAGTTTGTTTGTGCCGACCTCGAAAGCGTGTTTGAAAAGTATTTTCCAGCCCTCCTTTCCACGCCAAGTCAAGGTAACTACTGCACATACTGTATTTAATATCAAATTCTTTGACATTTTTACAACATGAAAGGTGATAAATCCAAAAAAAAAAGGAGAAATTTCCAATGCGAACACCAGGAAGAATTTGCAGTTAATACAGAATTGAGCTAAAAAACCAAGCCAAACTTAACTCTGCAATCCTGGCTTGGTAAAATCTACTAGATTAGTCGCTCCCTTTGTGGCAGTATGTTTTCTGTAGCTCTACTGGAGGGTTCTAAAATATGAAAATATCCTGGTGATTGATGGCTTTAGAATCTTGCTATGGACAAAGAAAAAAAAAAGATTATGATCAATACAGGATCGAGTGTTTCTATAGAGTTTGACCAGTAGGGAATATAAGTCTGGAGATCCAGACATTATAACTCTATAGAGTCTGATCTTTCTTTGTAAAAGGGAAAGGAAAACTTCCAGCTTCTTTAACAGCCCATGTATAAAATTGTAGATTCAATTGATGTAATAATAATAATTTAGATTTATATAGCGCCTTTCAAGGAACCCAAGGACGCTTTACAAAGAGTGTGAATAAACAAAAGTAAACAAACAAAATAAATAAACTAGAGATTAAACTGGACGTAGATGTTATTTATTATATATAAACATTGTAATACGAGTGATAGACTGGCAGAAAGGCAAAGCAAAGATGATGTATATTCCTGCCACTTCTTGCAGCCTGAATGCCTTATTTGTTAAAAAAAACTTGTTTGTTAAGGTAAGTACTGTAAATGCCTATTATCACTTTTCCAGTGGTAAGCACATTCCCCAGCCATCTTCATTTGTGTTTGTGCGCAGCCCATCTTACTCTGTCTGCTTTTTTTCCCCTTACACACACATAAACACAGCGCACATATGTGCACACAGTAACCATGTGAACATGCCCTCCACAGGATGGACCCACATCTGGGAGCAATGAAGTTCTTAGTTTGTGTGCGCGTGCTGGATGTGTGTGAGTATGGCGGAGATGAGGGAAGTGTTTCTGGTTTAGGAAGTTTCCCTATGGTCCCAGGGTTCCGAGCTCTGAAAGCTGTGATCCATACTGGCTCTGCCGGGCCTGAGGCCAGACTCCCGGACCCTCTTAATCCCCACCAGCATGCGCTGCACGGAAATGCACTCTTCCACCCCGAAGGTCAGAGGCAGATGGCTGCGTTTCAGGGGGCGAGACCACCAGGGATCACGGAGATCATGTAATGCAACATGTCATCGTGTGCAGATTTCGCTCATATGTGTTGCGTTTCCTTTCTCTATCCCCCGTTTCTTCTCGCCTCACCACTTTTCTCCACTGACTCCTGATCCTTTTTTTTTAATACAACTTCAAAGCTTCCCCTTGGCCTCTACTGTATCCTTCAAAGTGAGAATGTTATGAATGTATTTGACATGTGTGAAGGGATTTTAAAACACACTGACATCCTCGAACCACTACAGAAGGACATATGAAGACAGATACAGTTAGCCTGTGTGTGTTCAAAGATCTGCAAAAAGCTGCTGCGTGGAGGGAGAGGGTTGTCATTACTGTCGGCAAATACAGGGCTGAGGAGTTTCTGTGGGCTGATTAAAAGTCAACAGGGACTGTAAGCAACTCAATAAAAGAGAAGCTAAAGTAGTGCTTCTCTTTGTGTCTTTTGGAGTCGGGCCATTATGTTAGTTGGATGATGTTTTTGGCCAGTGGTCTTAATTTAAATGTACTCAGTGCTTTGCAAAAAATACAAAAACCTTGGACATTTTCCTCCTTTTACAGGTATTTACAGTTCTGCTTCTCTGCCTGCCAAAATTTGATTTGAGGAAAAATAACAATAATAATAATAATAATGAGAAGAAGAAGAATAGGAAACTGTATGTGGGATTCTTTGCAGAGTTTTGTGTCTAAAAGCAGTTCAAGAGGCTTTTCATGCAAAGAAAGCAACCCTAAACGGTTTATGCAGTGTTCATTAAAAATGCAAGACCTGTAAAATATTCCTGAGAATGATATTTCAATTTATATTACATTTTGTTAATACTTCCCAGCAGTTCGCAAGAACGATTCCTAGCATTAAAAACTGATCGACAAGTTGACCGCAATGAGACAATGAGCTTCCAAGTTAAAGTTATGGCCTAAAAGCAAGAAAACATAATCAGGGCCAAAGAATTGAAGCCTGTTTATTGGAAGCATATTCAGTACGTATTCAGTACTTCTTGAGCCGTACAAATATTCTGTCCTACACTGAAGGTTGGCACAAGAGTCTCACACAATATCTGCGTGATATAAATCCATCACAGATCACGTTACTCTCCCTTCAGTTGTGTATGTGTGTGGCAGACGATTACACGCTCCGAAGGTTACCGTCTGGCTGACGCACCGGGGGTGGCGATGAGTATTTTTACCGAGGAGGTTTGCATCACTGGGGTAGGTCGGTAGGAAAGAGCTGAAGAATGCGTCTAGCTGAGGGGAAAAATAGAGGCGTAACAGTTAATAGACACATCTCAAGGCCCGAGAGCGGTGAGTGAGTGAGAAGTGGTCAGTCAGAGTTTCCTCTAAAAAACCCAGAACAGATAATGAAAGGCGAAGATCTGTGTGGTTTTGTTGTTGAATGTACATGTGAATTTCAATAAAACCACTAAGCTGTAGCATTAGCTTGAGACCGACCAGACTGAAACGTGACTGAGTAAATATGTTTTATATTGAATTTCTGGCTCTTGTGGCACAATGCATATTTTGGGGCATTAGCTTAACATTTTGGGAAAGACTCCACTCATAAAGCTCTTAAACAGACAGAATGAAGATCAGGAAGAAAGGATGTGGTGATAAGATCTTTCTGATAACAGAACAGCCTGTAATGACGGAACGCTAAAATAAGGAAACCCTCATGTGTGTCTGGACGTATGAGTGTACTTTATGTGTCCATACAAGCGAGTTTAAGTAGCTCTGTGTGTGTGTGTGTGTTTGTGAGTGTGTATGCACGTGCATGTCACTTCCACTGATTGCTCCCACTCTGCTTGGCTTATCAAATGGGAAAATCTACTGCTGTGTTCCTGCCGGGCCCACAGTGGCCTACTTGTGGGGCTTTATCTCCAAGCAGCTAGCCAGGGGGCCTTCAAGGACCCCGCCCTGCCTTCACCCGATCTCCCGAGCACAGGATGAAGACGGACAGATAGAGTGTGGAGGGTGGAGAGAGACGGGCATATTACAGAGGGACACTTCCACTTCCTGCCGTCTCAAACGTAACCTCAGCGATGGCATGATGTCACCGACATCACAGGATGCTGTGGTTACATAATTAGGCCGGCAGTGAGATGTCAAGACTTGGGAATGTATGCGGGCATCTGAGGAGTTTCTTTGGAACAAAATTCAGTTTCTTATGGAATAAGCAAATGCTCAGTTAACTGCCCAATTTGATTAACAACTAAAAGGCAAACTAATTCCACTCACTCTAATGTGAATGTTTGCTACTTTTAATAAATTTACATTAAATCAAACTGGACATCCAGAGGGAGAGGGCACAAATTCATGACTCAAGAGGACGAGCGAGTAAAATTCTGTAGAAAAAAAAAGAGAAAAACAACAACAACAAAAAAACGATGGTGGCCACATGGGAAACGTGAAAAAAACAAGAAACTGCTGGAAAATTTGACTCTAATGAGAACCAGATGAGCGAGCAAGCAGGAGGTGGGAACAGGTGTGGTAGATTAACACAGGTGATACAAATGAGGGTGGGGCAGAAAATCACAACAGAGGGAAATCAAAGACAGGAAGTAGAAATCACGACAGCGTAAAAATACCACTAATTCTAAAATAAAACAAACAAACAAACAAGTAGACAAAAAAAAACCCAAAACAAATTCCGATGGATCTTCAGAACTATGAAAAATATCTCTGTGGTTAGAAAAGTCAAATACATCTTTATGTTTGTTTATTGTGTTATATTTAATTTTTAAATATATAACATGCCCAAATCCAGATCATCTTTTTGCTGCAGTATTTTTATAATGAACCAAAACATCTTCATCTGGAAATAAAAAGGAATATGAGAATTACTATAGTCACTATAGTCATTATATTGTGTGTTCAAAAGATTAATTAAATAAGTAATATCGATATATTAAAACTATATTGTAAAAGCTTATCTATAATAACAGCAATTATAAGTTTATACTCCAAATATGAGCCATTATGGCAAACAGATAAATTGCTGTTTATTGCCTTTTGACTTGCTGTTAGTTTGCCCTTCGGTCCAGTCAGTCCAGTTAAATATTAAACATGTGAAAAGAGCTACATGCTGTAATGTTTACCCTTCTCTTTGACCGTGCACTAGCACCAGGGAACACATGCTTCCACTAATTAAACAGCTCGTCTAAATGAGAACATACACATGTGGGACAAACACACCTCAGCAACACTGTAATTGACTCAATATGGACTTTTGCTTGTCTGGCAACTCCCCAGGTCCCAACCAATAAGAACACTCGATACTGTACGATCGCAAAAAAAAAAAAAACCCACTTCCGAGCAGTTTCAGCCTTCATCCCTGTGGTTTCTCAGCTCATTGTTAGCACTGTCTTAAGCTGAAAAACGGAAATCACTGCTGGCAGAGACCCGGCTTTTACAACTGGAAACCATCCGTGCAGCGGCCTGCTATTAGTAGCATCTATCAGGCTCTTTAGAGAGCTGCCCTAGCAGGCTTTGGCTACATTTATGCAGACATCAAATATGCAGGACACAGAAAACTTTGGATGGACATGAAGCAGGAGCTGGTGTTGGTTTCCAGAATTCCACCCATCAACATGTCTTGTTTGATGTTTTGCTTGTCCTCAGATTCAGCTCTAGCTCTCTGTGCCAGAGTTTCAGGCATAATTAACCTAATTTCCTCTCAAAACCCACGCAGACATCACTAACAATCAACCAGTTATTCTAAGTTGGTTAGTTCCCGTGTGTGGGAATTTTCTAGGAAGGTTTTATAGCAGACAAAGAAAGGTGTGTTTCCGTGGGTTTCTCACGACCCACCCACCCCCAGCCCCGTCAGGCAGTCAGACATTAAACAGAGATGGACACCAGTGAGAGGTCAGCGGCCACACACAAACACACACACACAGTCAATAATTACCTGGCTCTCCAGTGCGACTAGTAGTGGCAAATATGGTGCGAATTTGTGGATTAACATTAACTATGAATGAACAGTGGGAAATATAGCACAGGAAGCAGACTTAAAAGGCAATTTAAATTCCTGAGCTTCCTGAAATGGTAATCTTTTCAATATTGTAGAGCTGACTAAATGACTAATAATCTCCAGAAGATGCTGAATATGAAAGATGTTTTAAAATTACTTATTTTATATATAGTTATATTATATATCCGAGACATTTATCAATTAAAGAATATTTTAGAATTTAAACTGTTTCACTAATTATTACTACACACACTGTAGGTGATGAAGTGTAAATGTATTTTACTCAATTTTGAATCTCATATTAAGACTACAATAACATCAGACATCCTTAAAATGTAATGCAATTTTAAAGTTTCTAGTAATGTAATTACGTTAGATTAGGTTATACACATTCTGCACCAGGATGTGGTAGAAGATGTAATTAGAGCCTTAACCTATGAAAAACATTTAGTTCTGGATTTTTCTCATAATATTAAAATTAAAAATATATATTATTGTTTTTTTTCTATTATTGGTTATTTGGTTTATTTGGTATTTTTATTCATCATATGTGAAAGCATGTTAATGTTGCAGCATTAAAGGTAGGCTGGGAAGTGGAGTGGAGTTAAAAAAATATTAATGTTAAAGAGCATTTTTGTCTTTCATAGTTCCTCAAATATAAGGAAATATGGCCACAGGACAGGACCACAGATGAAAATTATGGCTAACTCTGATACATTTACAGTAATGAATATTAATATACATTCTCCCTGCTGAAAATAAACAAAATAAAAAAAATGAAAAAAACAATGTTACTGGTAGACTATTAACACCGGTCTGATAATGGCCAGAGGTGTGGTCGCCATGATCAACTAAAGGCCTCAAATGAGCTGTTCTGTGTTTGTCCTGAATGTTTACAGTTCTTTTGTTCATGCAGAGTTCATCAACCTTCATGTTAGATTAGCAGAGCTGTGACACTGTGAGTGCAGCGGGTAGCTGCTGGCCTACGAATGAATGGAGCATATTATATATAGAGCTTATTTAAGTGAGTCAACACCTGTTATAATACAGGTAAGGCAGCAATATATCGAAATTAAAGAAAGTGTGTGAGGCACTGTTACAGTACATTAACATGACCAATTAAAAATGGTAGTAGTTTAAAAATAAAAGCCTACATTTAATATATGCCTGCTTCA
>JAVDPK010002704.1:0-18457 GCA_034780415.1 Cichlasoma orientale | reverse complement strand
GTGTGTGTGTGTGTGTGTGTGTGTGTGTGTGTGTGTGTGTGTGTGTGTGTGTGTGTGTGTGTGTGTGTGATTGTGTGCACGTTGAAATCAGGCATTTTGGCCGCCCCCAACAATGGGGGGAATTTAAGCTCGTCAGTGTGAATTTAGCTGTGTGACATCATGATTTTTCCCTTTCTCGATTTCCCCGCCTACTTCGCTGTTACACAACCATGCGTCAACATGTTAAGCTGTTTTCTGCCCCCCCCCCTTTTTTCCTCACTCAGCTCCTAAAGAGAATTAATAATCCACCGTAATTTATTATAAATTTAATTTCAAGGCTTGATAGTCTCAGTGAAAGCTGTTTAATCTGCCTACTAAGCAGCATGTGTCCAGATTAGGCTGTTTCAAGGGGCATTTGCCTTGATTTTGGTACTTTAGCTTTGACCTGTTTGGGCTGCCCTCAGCAGGCTTGTGGGTGGAGCTGCAGCTCGTCTACACCGGTAACCTGCAGATGACCCTGCAGACCAAGTTCAACCTCTCCAAGCTGGGTAAAGATGGTGGTCAGGAGACAGTACACTGTATGACGGAAACTGGTAGCCCACGGTCAGTGCTACACACACATACCTGTAATCTTATATAGATACCTTATAGATATATTCTTACATGTCACACATTTTTTATATCAAGAATCTATTTATCAATTAACTAACCAGCAGTGTTTACGGATAATCTCTTTAATTAAACACCTTACTGATCTTCTTTGTATAACTCAGTAACCCAATAGAGCAATTTGTGAGTTGCAACATGATCTCTAATGCACTCCGAGATATTAAAGGGGTGATAGAGACAGATGCATCCTGATTTATAGCCTTCAGTATGAGTCAGGCTAGAGATATAATAAAACACAGCTTCTTTAACTTCATTTTCCCTTTTTTAGACAGCATGTTGCTTTGCCATAGTAGCATGACCAATGTAAAAAAAAAAAAAAAAATAGCAGTAAACATGGGATTTTTAATTCTAATCCTTTCCATAGCTCACCCACACACACCCTCACATCACTCTCCCTTGATCCCTCTGGTTTCTGATTCTAACAATTAGCATAGACCTTTTTGTCATAAGCCCAGAAGGATTTAAGTCCAGGCAAAGCTTCTTTGTGCTGCATCTGAAGCTAAAAGTCAAGATAGAAAAGCTGTAGATATATTCACTAATAGCAGATGCAAAAATTTGCTTCTATGCATGTACATCCCCAATCCTGGAAAAGGTTGGGACGCTGAATGTACTGATTTGCAAATCTCATGGTGGTATAAGTGAGTGTTTAAAGCACTGAACTGCCTTAGATGCATTATGCTTCTGTCAACAGCTTTATTTCGTCTTCAGTCTCTTCATTCCTAACTTATCTGCCTATTTATCCTCCCAGCTGCAGGCCGATCCTCAGCGTGCTGGCCGACAGTGATGAGGAGTCCTCTAGCGCTGGTTCGTCTGACGAGGAAGAACTGCTTGTTTCTGAGCCTCAGGGTCCCGTGGGGGAGAAGGGATGCCCACCAGCAACAGAAGGGTAAATTTTGAATGTTTGAAGTCATGTATTATTATTAAAATGCAGCCTATTTGTGGATACGTGCTTAGCAAGGGCTAAAAAAGGAACCGGGTTTTGTGGACTGATTCACATGAATGGCTTCTAGAGTGCAGGTTTTAGTAAGAAACACCAAAAAGTGTTACTTCAGCCCTTCTGTCTTGTGAATGCTCTTTTTTCACTAAAGCAGAAAATAAACTGTGCTGACATCACACCCCAGATGGCGGTTGCTCTCATTTACATTTTGAGGCGCTCATCTCTCCTCAAATTCTGACTTGTAGGATCATACAAACGCTCATGCGTCGTCTCCGCTAATCCTCTCTAACAGGACAGGGGGCGGAAAGACTGGAAGGAAGATTCTGAGATTTGTGGACAAAATCGCCAAATCCAAGTACTTCCAGAAGGCGGCAGAGAACGAGTTCATTAAGAAGAAGTTTGAGGAGATGTCCAACACACCCCTGCTGCTCACTGTCGAGGTTCAAGAACTGTCAGGGACTCTGGTTGTCAACATCCCGCCGCCCCCTACGGACAGGATATGGTACGAAAAGACCGCTGCCTGAGAGCTGGAGTGAGGCAGAACTAGTCCTTCAGTATTGATCCAGATCAGTTGTTTCCACATATACACATGTACACAAAATCAGAAACCCTTCAAAAACATGATGAATCAAAGTGTTTAGGTCCAGTAAGAAGATCAGTGGCTATAGCTTATCCAATAACCACATTAAAGATTAAAGAGGATTGAGCTCAGATAAATACTACTCATGTTTCTATTTGAAGTGATGGAAACATGTCTGTGCTAGCAGGCTTTGGACCATTATGAGTGCATGTATTTAAATATTGAAAATATACTATTAAGCATGCATATGCTGTACAATAAAGAGTTACAATAAAGCTAAAACAAACTACAGATTAGACCTAATACCAAAAAAAATGCAGAAGTTAAAATAAAAAAGTGTTTAAAAAACCCACTGATTTTACTCCAGGACATCCTGATTATGGCAGTGCTGCGTGCCATTAGTGCACTTTACAAACAATTCTCAAAAACGAATCAGCTGCATGTTCTGTTTCTGACTTTCTGTGGCGTGACTCTTTTCACAGCTAATCTCCTGCCAATTATTTATTCACCCAGTAAATCTGGTCAAACACCGAGGGTGCTTTAAGCACTGTGACATGAGATTGAAATGGGGTTGATTATTATGAACTTGACGCATTTCATTATTTCAATGTCCTCCGCAGGTACAGTTTCTGTGTGCCACCAAAGCTGGATCTGCATGTCCGTCCCAAATTGGGGGAGAGGGAAGTGACTTTCTGCCATGTGACTGAGTGGATTGAAAAGAAACTGCAGGATGAGTTCCAGGTAGAGAAAAAAGTGCTGCATATTTTATGCTGCCATGCAAATTCTGACTTTTTTTTTCCTCTAGCTTTCTCCTATTTTTCCTCTTTAGAAAGTCTTAGTCCTGCCAAACATGGATGACATCTACTTACCCCTGATGCAGTCTGGTGTGGACAGCACTCAAGCCTCCGAGTCCCAACAATCCCAAAGCTCCTCCACAGAATCCATAGAGAGGATCCCACCCGAGATCTCCGGGGCAGAATCTGACCAGTGCCTCAAAGATAATGGCTAATGGAAAGCTGACCCTGTAAAGTGGATACATAACATGAAGCTACAGTAAATTAGCTTCTTTACACTTCAGTAGCTCTTAGGCAGACTTGCTAACCTTAGTGTTTAGGTCTGAACCAAGAGTTTCTACAAGTCCTGTGTTTTGCGCTGTAGGTGTTAAGATAACTGACCTTGAGTTTGGGATCTGTTTGCATCATCTAAAGGAGAACAACTTAATGATTTGGTTTAGTCAGAATGAATGCTGTGAAGAAACTACAAGTGATATATTTTGCAAATGTTTACATGTGAATGATCCGTAAAACATATATATATATTTATTTACTGATTTGATGTTTATAGAGTCCCTTTGGATAATGACATGATGGACATTTTTAAATAAAGTTGGAAAACACTTAGCAGTTTTTTTCTCACTTTACTGTAATACAAAAAACACAATATATATATATATATATATATATATATACACACACACACACACACTCATTATTGTTATGAGCTGAACTGAGCTGAACTGTGGCCCACAGGCACAGCTTTATTTAACAGGGGAGATAAGATGAACTGTAATTTAGGGTAAATATGTTTTTTCTTTAAATTTCTACTTGCAGCTTTACTCTGGTGTTTGGTTTTGTTTTTAATTTCGTCATGTATCCAAACTTAAATCTCTGACTTAAAGGACCAGAACAAGAGCTAGAGCTGGCCGTGGTACCAAAAAGCTTGTATAAAAGAGAATACCTAATGAATCCAGGAACAGTCTGAGCATGGGAGAAAACTGATGAAACTGCTCTGTAACAGATGCTCACTATAGAAAGAACAAATGTCTAAATGGAGAGATGCATATTAATAACAAAAAAGCCTGCACAAAAAAAAACGCCTGAAAGACCTGATGCATAAAAAGAAACAATCGCATTGAGAAAGCGGTGCGATAATATGTGGGAGAGAGTGAGAGCGCACACATGTTGCTCTGTGGGACACTGCTGAATTATTTGCAGTATGGTTCATTAGACAGACCATGGGTCTCTGTGTGAAACTGATATAAGATGCAAATTCACCTCTGCAGTGAGTGCAATTATTCCACATATGAACATATTCAGCATTATGAGGTTAGTCAAAGTATATGCAGTATATATACCATGTAGTGCCAGCTGTCAAGCATTAGAGGGCACCATTTGTTCATCATTCAACAGCAAGTATAGAAGCCAGCCAGGCTGATTTTCTCTTATCTTCTCACCCTTAAACAATAATCTCAGATCATAATGTAGTATGCCTAATAAAAGTATTACAGTTTATTTTATGGTGTATCTTTGTCCTTATATCAACACAAAAAACAAACTTCTGTTCAGCTGTAGTTCAAATAGACAAATCAATTATCTTCCAGTGTTTATAGAACCCAGCTTTTACAACCTCAGTCCTTCTGCCACAGATCAGCAAGGAAATACTTTCTATCAAGGCCAAAAGGGAATTTTTGTCATGGTTCCCGGTTCTTTGACCCAGTGTTTTGAATTTATTTTTGGTCCTCATTCATGAGGTTTGAAATGAATTTTCATTATATTAATTCATAATTAACATTAACCAAGCTTTATGTTCATTTCATAATTTTGGCGTCCTGTGGGTTGAGCATCAGTGCCAATAACTGTTACATGAAGCAGGAAATAGCATAACCAGTTTCAATGTATTTGTTATGCAAGTCTGCTTGTTATGTGAGCATTCTTGTAAATAAAAATTCTAGGAGGACAATGCCCTTAATTCTGATGCTCAAGTAAGTAGTAGTGACACAGTGAACTAACAGGAAGGTGAGACAAATTCCAGCATGTCATCTGAATGCAGCACCTCTGGCAAGGGTGGGAAGAGAGAACTCCTTTTTTCTGGGACAAACTACCGGACCCAGAGAGGGAGAGCCATCTGCCACAACCGATTAGCAGGTGACGGGAAAGAGAAGACAGAACAAAGGAAAACAAGGATGTGACAAACAACAAATCTGGCAAGACAGAAACTACAGGAGACAGATCATTTATGACAAGCTTTGTAGGCTCTGAGAACAATGAGATATATGTGTAACTGAGCAACAAGGAAAAAGATGTGATCACCTTCATGCTGTATGTCCTCGATCTCTTGAAAACCTGCACACCAGCTGATAATGTTAAACACTATTTTAGCTATAACGTGAATATAATGAATTGGAGTAATAGACACCAGACAAAATAGGTGGATTTAATACTCCTGAAGACATTAAAAAGCTTTTTAATATGTTTCTTCTGTTTAAAATTAATATAAAAAATAAAAAAGTTTGAGAGGTCCAAGAATGTATAAAGGTTGAAGAAGAGACCTAAATAGGTAGGGATTTTATTTTTAATAGGCAACTTGATATTGCGATATCCTCTGAGTAGTAATTTACTGCTACTAGAGTAGTTTGCATAAACCCATTCTGTTTCTCATATGATGCATTTCTGTAGTTTGGTTTCACTTGCTCAGAAACCAGAAGAACAAAAACTTCTCGTCAGAGCAGATCATAAGTCTGTCACTGAGGAAGGAAGACAAAATATTCAAGAGTCTCTACGGAAACTACAAGCCCCGAGGCTCGTTTGAGAAAAATTAGTTCATTTGTGCTCCAGTTCAGATGGCTCAAATTAAGGCTGAGGCTTCAAAACACAGTGACTATGACCTGCCCACATCCATATGACTCCCAGGACCCAAGGGTTCGGAGCAAAAATTGCATTTGAATGAAATGATCAGTGCCAATCGTGCCAGCTAGTGTTTTTAGTGCTGTACAGTAGATGATAGGCGGATAAGCACAACTTTAAGGAGATTTTGGGGAAGCTTTACTTTTTTTGGGTGGGTGTCATCTGACAACTGACTGTTGAGTTAAGCCCTTGATAAGCTGGTAGGCATGCCCTTTGTAATGCCCCATACGAGCTTTCTTTATCTTATACATCAACATTGCCATTGTGTCGGACGTGATCTAATTTTAAGACGGTCTAAAATTTCCCTCTCTCTTTCTTTACAGTGAAACTTGACGATGCTAGACATTCTGCAATCTATTCTCAGGTTACAGATTAATGATCAGGAAACTGCACTCTGTAGCTGGGAAACTGCTGTAGTTTGGTGTTTGCCTTTGCTTTGCTTGCACAAAACATTTACACCAATTTTCTCACCAGCAAAGCTGATGTATGATCATAGGGATACTTTGTGCACTCATAGCTGTTGTCATTGCCCAACTTACATTGCGCCCGACCTCTACGACACCTCCTGTGGGTGGTGGGCCTAAGGAGGGTGGGCCATGTCTCCTCTTCAGGGTCCACCCAGCCTGGCACCACGGGCTAAGGCCCGGCCACCAGACGCTCTCCCTTGAGCTCCCTCCCCAGGCCTGGCTCCAGGGTGGGGCCCCAGTAACCCTATCTGGAGCAGTGTAAACTGTTTCCTTGATGTATCTTCCATAAGGGTTGTTGTCTTGGATGACACCCCTCTGCAACGTCGGGTGGAGATCTGGGGTGGTGCCACTGGACTGGCATACCAGGGTGGTGGTGCCCATCTTTAAGAAGGCAGAGCGTAGGATGTGCTCCAGTTATCGGGGGATCACACTCCTCAGCCTCCCTGGTAAGGGCTATGCCAAGGTGCTGGAAAGGTTATGCTGTTAGGGGTGCTGCGGGAGTACGGGGTGTCGGGCCCATTCTTTCAGTCCCTGTACAACCGCAGCGAGAGCTTGGTCCGTATTTTGGACTCACCAGGGCCGCCCTTTGTCACAAATTCTGTAATTTTTATGGGGACTAGGTGTAGCCAAGTGGCAGAAGGCTTCTGCCTTGGTGGCCTTAGAATCTCTGCTTTTTGCAGATGATGCGGTCCTGTTGGCTTCATCAAGTGGTGGCCTCCAGCTCACACTGGAACAGTTCGCAGCTGAGTGTAAAGCAGCTGGTATGAGAAGTAGCATCTCTGTCTGATGCCATGATTCTCAGCCAGAAAACGGTGGAGTGCCCACTCGGCTCAGGGACGAGTTGCTGCCACAGGTGGAGCAGTTTAAGCATCTTGGGGTCTTGTTCACTAGTGACAGGAGAAGGGAGCGGGAGATTGATGGGCGGATTGGGGCCAAGCTACAGTGATGCAGACGCTGCACCGGTCCTTTGAGGTAAAGAGAGAGCTGAACGTGAAAGGGAAGCTGTCAATCTACGTCCCCACCCCCACTTGTGGTCACCAGCTTTGGGTAGCAACTGAAAGAATGAGATAGCAGATACAAGAGGTGGAAATGAGCTTCCACCAAAGGGTGGCTGCCTTCTCCCTTAGAGAAAAGGTGAGGGTCCTCCTGGGTGCCTCTTGGGTGAGGTGTTCCGGGTTTGTCCTACCGGGAGGAGGCCCCAAGGCAGACCCAGGACTCGCTGGAGAGATTATATCTCTTGGCTGGCCTGAGAATGTCTCAGTGTCCCACCAGATGAGCTGGAGGAGGTGGCTGGGGAGAGAGAGGTCTGGGTTTCTCTGCTTGGGCTACTGCCCCCGCAACCCGGCCCCGGATAAGCGGAAGAAAAATGGATGGATGTTTTTTTCCTCACTCATATATCTGCTTTCACATTATGGTGTAGAGTTTAACACATTTGCCTTACATGCAATAAGATCCTCAGTTTGAGATGAATAAAAAGGAAGGCTGCGTCACAAAGTGCAAAATCCGTGCCAAATCAAACATGTCGAGCCAGCCGCTGTGGAGAGCCGAAGAGAAATTAAAGGAGCAGTGGAAGGTACCTAACATATTCTTTTGAATTTACAAAAAAATTGGAAGAGGGGCGTGTATGTCACTTTTTTCTTTCTTTCTTTGCATCACCTATAACAACACTGCAAGCATTTGGAAAGTGAGTGACAATATGCTGGAGTTTTAACAGAGAAATGTTTCCTATTCTTTTATAATCTAAGATTACAGAAGTTCAAAAGTTTAATGCCTAATATATATATATTTTTTGTTTTGCTATGCACCAAATCTTATAAATGAAACAAATCTGGACTGCAGGCAGACCAGTTAAGCCAGTTTAGACTCATTCACAGGTTAGTCATGCTCATGGATGTTTGACATGTGGTTGGCTCTGTCTTGCTGGCTTCCTGAAAGAAACCATCTGGATGGTAGCAAATGTTGCCCCGTGTACCCCCATATCATCACCGATGCTGGTTTTTGAACCTTGTCCCTCACATACAAAGTTTCTCTGGATTAGCTGAATTTTTGACTTATTTATTGAATCCAGAATTAAAATCCCTGAATTCTTTGAATTTTAAGTTGACGCTTTTGTCAAACTCTTTGCCTACAAAGTCCGTCACAGTGACTGACCTGTTACCAGTAAAAACAATTAGCTGAGAGGCATATATTTTCTAATTAAATATAGAGATGAAACACTTGACAAATAAATGCATTCTGCTGTTATTTACATCAAATGTGTGGGGATACTGAGGTGTGCGATATCGCAGCTTCTCAGCTGAAACGTGCCCTTTATCGCTGTGCAAACTAAACTTTCAGTGCAGTGTGAGCAGCATTAGGTTGTATTTGACAAAGAGAAAATATCTAAATGTGTCATTCAGTTTCAGATCTGACACATTGCTCTGGGTTTTTTATGCTTTCATTAGTGACAATCAGGCTGGCCCTTATCTAAAGCCAATAACACCCAGTTCAAACGTGCAACAAGTTGTCGGAGTCTGTGAAAACTGAACTGTGCAAAATAATCCTCACAGATTGCTTTTACAACTGCATCACAGCTACATTTTCTTTTGTTTTTTTAAATCATTGTTTTATCTCTTTCATTCTTTTTCTGTATTTTTCTTTCAACTATAACATTTGTTTATTTTAGAGCCACTTCTCAACAATGACCTGGATGACTGAGAGCCTACACAGACGTACTAACAAAGGGATAACTGTTCCCTTTAACTGCTTACTGGCCAAGACAAGGAAACCCGAGGTGAAAAATTAACCAGAAGTGGGGCTGTTTGTGGGAGGATCTGACACATGGTGACTCACTTTTATGGATTAAATTGTCAGTTTAACCCTATCACTGGAGCAGCTTGATGACTACAGTGTGTGTGTGTGTGTGTGTGTGTGTGTGTGTGTGTGCGCGCGCGCGTGTGCATAAATGTTGTATTTACAGGAACCTTGAGGAAGTAAAACCAATTTTTTTTTATTCACTTGTTTACATTGAAGAAGGTTCAATAGATACTCTATTACACAGAGATCATATTCCCATTATGATGGTGATGAAAAAAAGTCAGCGTTTCATAAACTGATGATCTAACATGCTTCCTTACGGGAATACCGTTTACTTTTCACGAGGAAAAGTTTTTCTTCCTTGTGAAAAGTAAAAGTATGTTTAATTATGCCATCAAGAAACATAGGGGGGAAAAGCTGCAGTCTAGGAATGCAACTGGTACTGGAAAAAGGTGCAGTTCCTCTTTTGTTGTTATATAAAAAATCATGAAAAAAAAAAACAGGTTTATGATGTAGTTTGTTTTATTGTCATCCACCTCAATAAAAAGAACCCTTCCTGCAAGTACAAGTAAATTAAATTGAGAAATACAGTACCGTGCAAAAGTAATGCACCACCCCTCATTTTGCTATAGGAGAATGTCACATAGGTGGAGCAATTTAGTGAAATATGCAAACATCCATGGAAAAACATACGGCATAAACAGAGTTTGTACAATTTATTACAACGAGCTTGAAAGTCAATATTTATTCTTCAGCACGGCCTGAACTCTTTTAGGCAGCTTTATTGTAACTTCTTAAAGTAGTCTGCGGGAATAATGCTCCAGGTTTTTACTGCATTGGCAGTGTGTTTGGGATCAATGTCATGCTGAAAAATGAAGCTGTTACCGGATGCTTTCCAGATGGCATTGCATTGTGGATCCAAATCTGATGGTACTTTTCTGCGTGCTTCTTCACAGCCACCCTTCCACTGAGACCATTTCTGATGAGACTTCAGTGACCAGTAGCTGGATCAGCTGAAGGTCCAGATGCATCTGTCAGGTTCTGTGTCAGGTCGATTTTTCCTGTTTCTGAAGGACATAACTTTCAGAAACTGTTCATCTGCTGTAGATACTTTTTAGGCCTGGCACTTCTTTTGTCCTCCACTTTTCCAATTTCCTCAATTCTTTAAGGACACCCTGCACAGCATGCTGAGATACGACAGGTTTTCAGCAAACAGCTCTTTGGGAATCATGTTAACTGCTATGTGTAAACACAGCACTGATTCATCTCTCAAGTTCGGTATTTTTTGTGCTTGAATGATTTCCAGGTTAGTGTTAAGTGGTTCAACAAACAAAAAGACTTTCCTTTGAAAATAGTCAGGTACAGGGACTGGATTGAAAACGAGTTAAAAAGTAGCCAATATCCCTCAGGGCCCTTCATAAAGCCTGGAGAACAAGACCACTTTTAAAAACTTAAAAGAAAAGTTGTCTCCTTGGAAGCAAAATGCAAAGACATGACATGTTTCTTAAGAATTTTTGCACACCTTCTTTAACTTTAAAATGTTATTTTAATGTTAATTGTTAACTTGCAAGGTTAAACAGGGCCTTGCTACATCTTTTTTAAGTGGCCTTTTCACCTCTCATATAGCTGTTATCAGCAGAAATGCTTGCATCTGTGCAGGTTTCCTGGTTTACTGCACATTTTCAGTCAGGGGCCAACAGGCTTTGGAATAACTGCTGTTTCTCTGGGAAACCCCCGGCCTGGAACTTGAACCTTTCTATTATACACCATATTATTATTATTATTTTTTAAACATACAAAACACTCAGATAACAAAAAGAAGAGAAAACAATGGAGGGAATTTTTTTTTAATATACATTTATCAAAGCTGATTCACTAAGTACAAGCCCTTATTGCCTTTTTTTCCCCTCCTTGGACTCTTTTTTCATAGTCAGAACTGTATTTCCAAATATTAGATATTTGTAAAAATATTCAAGTGCTACTTCCTCACTGTCTGACCATCCTATTTCATGTGGAAATACCTTAAAAGTTATAGACACCCAAATTCATTAAACACTTGAGAAAAACAGACATAAGATCAAATTAGATTTTATTGAGCTGTATCGTGAAG
Organism: Cichlasoma orientale; assembly: GCA_034780415.1. Lineage (NCBI taxonomy): Eukaryota > Metazoa > Chordata > Actinopteri > Cichliformes > Cichlidae > Cichlasoma > Cichlasoma orientale. Next base: position 7,236 of record JAVDPK010002704.1, on the reverse strand, counting down.
TTACATGCAGGACATAATGTACATAGTGAGAAGTATATATGTTCAAACTGAGTACACTTGTGCTATATACAGTAAGTACCAGTCCATTTACCATTTACCATATTCATACAAGATGCAAATGGTTACTTTATAAAACCAAAACAACATATAATGGCAGGAGACCCATAAACCATTCCTTTCCCTACAGCCTGCTCACCACGCCCTCCAGCTTTCAGTGCAGTCAATCAAAAGGCCGTCGCTTTGGCATTCAGCCTGTTCACTGATGTGGCCTACTGCTCTTTTTGCGGCTGTTCCTGTTTGCAGCAGCTGCCGCAGCTTCGCAACAGGCCGACCTGCTGGAGACCGTAAGCTCATTTGTATTAGAATAAACTATTTATAGACCACATGTAAAATATGTCAGCATATTTTGTAAAATATGTCAGCAAGCAAAAGTACTGCAGTAAATAATGAGGAAAGGTACAGAAGCATTTAATGATATAGTCACAATCTTTCTGATAGTTCAGAACCCGCAACTGTGGACTGATTTTTACAACAGCCATAAAGATGAAAAGGGGGATAAAAACAGTGCACATTTTTAACCTCTCCAATGCCACTAATCCACTGAAAAGTAGCTTTAAAGCTAGAGAAAATTTTATGCTTGTGATTATAGGTCACATACTTATACCCCGCTCCTTTTAATGCTTCACTGAAGCTACATTAGTCTTATACTTAGTAAAATATTCGAACTTAAGATGCCAGGCTCCATTTGATAAAATGGGAAAATATCTTGACATCGTTTTATGAAATTTAGCCTGCTATTGCCTCATCGAAGCTGCTGTCCCTTTAATCTTTCATACAAGAAGCAAGCAAGCAAAACGTTAATCAATGCCTCACAACAAAACACACCTAAATGTGGGTTTGAAAAGGTTAAAAAATGTTATGAGCACATAATGAGTCAGAAAGATTTCCAGATTTATAACTAAGGATTTGTAATGTATGGTACTGGTGCCCTGGTTTCCTTAGCGGCTCTGAACGGACTCTGGCTGAATCTGAAGACGAGCTTTGGTGGCCATGGCTGCCTTGCGCGTCATGGTGGTGCAGCGGGTCAGGATCTCTTCAGTCTTGGGTCTGGGAGGTACCCTGGGTGTGACTGAGGCCGTCTCACTGCCTTCGGACCTGACAGATCCAGACCTCTCAGAGCCAGTTTTGTAGCTGCTGCCATCTGAGAGGCTGAGATCGGAGCTGCTGCCCAAACTGTCAGGCTGCCGCGAGGCTTCGGGATGGCCTGCGTTGCTCTGCACTTCCTCCTTCGAACTCGAGGACGACTCGCTGCTTGAGGAGAACTCAGAGAAGATGGACTCTGAGCTGGTTTTGCTTGTGATGCTTGTGCGGCTGTCTGAGGCTGAGGCGTCCCTCTCTTCCTTTCTCTGCGTCTGCGCCCAGGGCTCGGACAGGACACCCAGAGATCGAGCCTTGTGAAGATGCGCGGGAACATTTGGCTCATGTCTGGAGGGATCGGCAGAATCCTGATGCAGGCTGTCTTCTTCACTGATGCTGTGACGATAAGGAGCCTGAGGTGTCCTGCTGGGTGTTGCCACATTCAGAGAGGAGCTATGCAGCCTATTGTTTAGACCGTAAAGGCCTGCCCTAGGGTTGTTGTACGGCTGCAGGTACATGGTCGGGATGTAACCTACCCTGCCATTGAATCTGTCGAGAATATAACAAGATGTTATTTAAATCTGTTAAAAATAGTCAATTCTCAAACAGAGCTACCTCTCTAGTTTTCTAGCAGCTTGCAATTTGCAGACATACAAGACTGGGTTACCTTATCAGCCACCAGCCGTTGTCAGACTTCCTCAGCACCTCAACCACAGAGCCAATGGGCACAGAGATCTCGTCAGCCTTCTTGGTCGAGTAACTTCTCACGGCACAGTACAGTGCACCTGAAAGTCACAGTCAAGAGGAAAAAGCTTGAATAACAAAGCAGGCACCTCAGTACAGCTGAAAAGTGGTCAAACAAGGCCAAATACAAAACTGCCTCTAAAAACAGGGTGCAGAGTTTTAGTAAAAGGAAGTTTGTGTGAGTTAAAAATGGTTGAAGACAGCTCCCTAGTGTTGGCTATTTGTAACAACACGTTTTACATTTTGTGCACATGCAAAATAGTATCACACCTCTCAGCTGAAGTTCATATTCTTCATCATCGTCATCTCCTTCTGACAGCTCCAGGTACGGAGCTGGAAACCAAGCCAGGCGCTTATCTTCATTCTCCACCAGCCACCAGCCTGGAGAGGAAATAAGAAAAAATGAGTATGACAGTTGCTTATTAAGAAGAAAGATTAGAAGCTTTAATGATTCCTATATTTTTCTTTTCAGTGAGAATGCATAAAAGTTAAGGCACCGACCTGCAGGGTCTTTGATGAGGACATCCAACTTCTCATCCTTATCCACCTTGAATGGGCGATTCTTGGTGTCCTTTGTTTCGTAGGCAGCCATGCAGCGGTACGTCTGGGTGACAAAAGGGTGAGTGATGCTGCCCGCGTGGTGGTGGTGGGCAGCACCACCTCCTCCTCCGCCTGAGCCATCAGGCAGATCATCAGAAAGCAGGATCATGATGCTGCACGAAAGAGAAGTCATGTTACCTAACAGTCGAGGACTCTCACCTGCTTCACATAATTCCCCGCTGAGCTGGGAGCCTACCTGTTCTTGGTGTAGTCCGGCTGCAGGTCGTGGTCTTTGGGTGTGAAGAAGCGCGTGACCTCTGCGCTGCGAGTCACACTTTGGTCACACTTCAGCAGTCTGTCGAGGTAGCTCTCCAAGAACTTCATCTGTCGGACTGACTTCTTGGAGCCTTTCTGTTGCATGCTGCTCCTCCTGGCCTTCCCTTGAAAGAGGACACGAGAGGCGTGAGAACTTAATGTAAAAACGTCTAAATGACAGTTCCGCTGTTGTTTTGTAGAAATTCAGAAAGACTTTCACCAAGTTTGGAGACATATTTAGCTACTTTAGCTGGACAATTCCTACAGCTGCAACAGGGCTTCATAATTTAATCAACTTAAAATAATGTATCAATAACACACAGGTGAAACAATCTTACCTGTGAACTTTGGGATCATTCTGTCATCTTTCCGAAAAGGATTCAGATGAGGAAATCTCCGTTTCAGTTGTTTCTGTTAAAAAAAATAAACATATATACTCTATTAGGCTCAAGACGAAAACCAGCTAAGATCAGTCACATCATTTTCACACAGCTCAGCAGTATATATATATATATATATATATTTATTTTTTTCTTACATGAAATTTCTTGAAATCCTGGAAGGATCTGTAGATAATAATTTCATTCTGGTCAGACCATAACACAGACAGCATGAACATCTGTGAGGGAGAGAGAAAACAAAGAGATCAAAAACAGCGCAAACTGTCAATCCCACATTATCGAGTGAAATTAAAAAAGAAGAAGAAGAAGTTAATGTTTGAGGTCTTCACTCACCTTGAGTTTTGGTGCGTCCCTGTGAACACCTCCAATGATGCGGGCGCTGAAAGCAAAGCGCTGTTCATCAGCCATCGTGTGCGCTTTCGTTTCTCAGTTGGCAGGATGAGTAACCGCTTTACTGACCTCAGGTCTGCTGTTCACTTCTCCTCCGCTGCTCTGCCTGCTCGGTGATTCGGCGCCTCTAGATATGCGCAGGGGGGGCGGAGTCTGAGAAGGATGCAAACATCCCAGGGCGTGAACAGCAGCAGCTATTAAACATCACAAGATAATGCAATAGAATGCAGTAGGACCGGAGGACTAATTGGCATTTGTCATACATGCAAAGAATATATACACAAATGGGGATAAAAGAACACCCATTTAACCCTTTCATGCATGGATTATGAGAATCTCGGTCAAGATTTTTATTAATAAACAAAAACGAAAAAACAATGCAACTGAAATTTTGTTCATGAACCTATTTTTCATGGAGTTACAAACATGCGTTTGACATTTGAACCAGAGAAATATTTATTTAACAAACCAATAACAGAAAATGATATTGCATCCTCAGATCAACTATTGACTATTAGTATTGACTAATCCTGATCCTATTAATTACAATCAAATAAAAAAAACAAATAAAATAACAAAAACAACACGTCCCATGACTGGCCAATAGGAAGCAGTGTACGGGATGATGCACATGCATCTATTGTGTTGACTGATATGCAACTATAACAACAAACACATGCACATACAAGAGAAGAGCTTTTGAATACCTGGGTATTCAATACATTTATTTTTATTTTATTAGAAAAAATGCTTAATTTCAAATGTCCATTTTATATAATAAATCTGTGTTCAAATAAAATATAAGGACAAAATTACATTGATAGTGAAATAATTGATGACAAAGAATCTGCAAATATAAAGAATAGCTTGCATATTTGAACTCTTTTCATGTTTTTGCCCAAAGCCCCTGAAGCAGGTTTACTGACACTATTATTACATTTCCAGTCGCTCCAATCCCATCTTCCTCTGTTCTTCCTGGAATCCCTTGTACCCTCAGCTCTCATAATTAGAAAATTTTTGCACGTGCAATCACTTCACACGTGTCACCTGATAGTAATATCCCTTATCAGAAACAAGTGCAGAGAGCAGTGTGGCTGTGTGTGTGTGTGTGTGTGTGTGTGTGTGTGTGTGTCCGTTGGGACAGACTAAACAGGTAAAGGTGCGTGCGTGCGTTCGTGTGTGTGTGTAGGGAGCAGGTGTTTCTTCAAAGTGAAGATAGCATGAAAGGACAGGACTTAGAGGGGGTTACCCCAACCACTCCTTGGACAGACACAGGAGTGGAGTCCTGGTATGAAGTAATGCCAGCACTTTGTCTCAAACACATGCACACACACACAGACGTATGAACAGACACACACACACACACACACACACACACACATTGTGTTATGATCTGAAAGGTCAGGACTGTCCAGCTTTGTGAGTCACCTGTGAGGATGTCAACACCTGAGGGTAAAGTCACGTTGGGACTTCTAACAATAAGTACTCCAAACTACCGTGACTCTGACTTTTTTGGATAACTGAACCAAGGCCAGGCAGATGCATACAGTAAGAGAGATATGCATGCAGATACATATACACTATATCACTACCACCTACCTGCACCCTCAAGTCACATTTTTTATTGCTTGTGCTTCAGCAGTGTTCTCATTTGTTAGTGTAATTATTTGTTTTTTTTTATTTTGGCTTGTTCTTAAAGACGCTCAAAGAATTCTGATTTCCATTTTTTCATCAAATACAGGTTTGTTTGCTTTCTTAAAGGCTTCTTATTTTAATTCGCTTTATTTCTAATTTTAATACAGAAGAAGAATTTGCATAATGCACTTTGTTAGCCGAACCAACAGTGAACCCACGTGTGTCAGTGATGCACTTTAATGTGTTTTTTTAGAGCTCGTGTAGCTGAATTCAGCAGAGCTGGTTTAAACGTCATCTGTCATAGTAAAACGACCTTAAAACTTGAACCCAAGACAAACAAAGCAAAGAAAGTAAGAAAAAGGCACGTACAGTTCACCTTCTCACTGTCATGCTCTGTTTAGTCCTTTTCTTTATACACTGTCCTCAGTTTACTTATATGTAGGCCTGTCCAAAGCTATGTAATCTGCTAAACAATCAGTTAAATAGTAGCATGCCTGCTGGATACTGGATCTCAATACTATATGTTTGCACAGTAAGCCAGGACATGGAAGAAAGCTGAATGCAATAACCGATAAAAGGCTGGCAGTAGAACTGCCAAAACAAGAACGGGCATGAAAAGCGCAAAGCTCAACCCAGATTTGCTTTCTTTTTTTTACAACAATGAGTCATTATGAACAAAAGCCGGAATCCCCTAAATCTGATTGCAACACTATTATTGCTGTGAACAAAGAAAAATATGTTGTGTATGAAACAGGACTATGTTTATTACTCCTATCAGTTTCTACAGAAAGTCGTGAAAAGGTAAAAAGCAAAATCAAAAGCCTACAAGAAGAGACACAAAGACATGTATGCATTCCACGTAAGAGTTGCAATTGGTGACTGATGAAAATAATTTCTATTTTAAAAGGACCTTGATTGAGCTTGAGCTCTTTATAAAATACTAATGCATGGTGTTTAATGTAGCCCTTGAATCTTCACCCTCCACCCCGAGCAGCCTCGTGTGCCAGCGCCATGACTCCGTGATTCTGGAGCACTGAAAATAGTTTATTGATTGATGAAGAAATAAAGCGATTTCCCCTTTGGAGTCAGAGGAAAACAAGAGTATCTACCTCTAATACATTTCTGAGAACAGTAACAGATTACCCATCAGCTTACAGATAATAAGAATTTTGTTAGGATCAGTTCATAGTTTAGATTTGCCATCATCATCATCATCTCGGTATGTCATCATTTTGTAAATGAGATTAACAGCTCATTCTTTGAAGAGGATAACATTTTTCACCAGAACTTCCCACATAGAGTCACACATCGGCATTTTATATGAATTACAGTGTAGACTGGCTTCACAATCGCCTCTTTGTCTTGTTAATTCTAAAACGGGTAATTGAAATGAAAGAGAAATTATCCAGGTGCGTGGCTCATGCCTTTCTTTTCCCTCTAAGTCAGTTACAGGAAGATGTGTGTCACGCCTTTTTTTTTTTCTTTTTCTTTTTTACCGTAAGTTACAACACTGGCTGAAGCGCTGGACTGAAGCACAGCAAATAAGAGCAAATGTCTTCTCTGTCACAGTGGAAGAAAACAAAAAGCTGGCAACAGAGATCCCGTGCGGACGTGCCCCTGGGCACGCTTTATGAGCTCTTGCTCAACCCCTGCAAACACTGCCAAAGACTTTAGGTAGAATAGACATGTCAAGAGTGCAAAGTGTGAGAGTGTAATTGCAACCCCAGGAAACAGCAAAACCCAAAGTCCTTTTCTTTAACACATCTGCACTTTTCACCGTGGAAGAGATCAGATCGCATAATAGCAAATCACAAACTCCACTGCAACGAAGCTACAGATGCGAAGGTAACACTGAGCGTGGGTTTGTTTGTGGGTTAAATTCAACATAAGAAAGCAAAGTTAGTTCATAAAAGCTTTTAGAAGTGCATAAATGGTTGTTATCACTGGATAGCTTCCAATAAAGGAAGCTGTGTAGGAGGGAATTACCTAGCCAATGCCAAGAAGTCAGTAGTGCAACAGGTCCAAACACACACACACACACACACACACACACACACACACACACACACACACA
>JAVDPK010002702.1:183594-203308 GCA_034780415.1 Cichlasoma orientale | reverse complement strand
AAGAAAGATTGATCATTTTTAAGATTGAAGCATCAATCAATGGAAAGACTTCTTTGAGCAGTCTAGTAGGAATGGGAACTAATAAACATGTTGATGGTTTGGAGGAAGTAACTATTGAAGTCAACTCAGAAAGACCAACTGGAGCGAGAGAGTCTAAACAAATACCAGCAGTGCTGAAAGCAGCCAAACATGAAGATAAGTCTACGAGATGGTTTTGAATAATTTTTTCTCTTTTCCCCCCTCAGCCCCAACCTGTCACGGCAGCATCTCCCTCGGCTTGGTTCTGCTAGAGATTTCTTCCTGTTAAAATGGAGTTCTTCCTCCCCACCGTTGCTGAGTGTTTGCTCATTTGTTTGATCGTTGGGGTTCTCTCTTTAATACTGCAGGGGTTTTACCTTACAGTACAAAGCACCTTAAAATGACTGTTGTTGGGAAGTGGTGCAATGTAAGCCAAATTAAAATAAAGGGAAAAAGTTTGTAAAAACTCAGAAAGCTGCTTTAGAATAAACTATGTTATTTCAAAATATTAGTGGTTAGCAACAATATAATGAGCTACAGTTAATAGATTTTGATGTTATACTAGCAGTATTTTAATTTTGGTATTTTTGAGTTGTATTTGTAACTGGTAAACATGGCATCACAATACTATAAATCACAGAGAGCAAATGTGTGAAACCTTTGGTTTTTACCACCATGTTCCTGTCCTCTAATAGATCCCATGACCACTGGACAACATTTGTATAACATCCAAGGTTGTGCGTCAAGAGGCATAAGTATTAATTCCTCCATAACACAGCAAATAATTGCTGTTATACTCCCGGAAACACAGCCCATTTCACAGGATACATGTAAAAATAGACTCAGAGTACTTTTCTGGCTTGCCTGACCGCATGTGGTGTGGATACTGGCAGTAATGTCAGATTTGTGACTGGGTGTCTCCCATTGCCTCCCATATATTAGAGGGTGGCAGTCTGTCACATGTGATGTGTGCAGCACAGCTGGTTTTGAAGTTTACTTTTGGGGTGTAGTACAGTGGCCCCACACACAGTTTTAAACACTAGGTTAAAACATGAGGCTACTGGGTGGGGCAACAGGTCATTACTTGTCCTGTAATTAAGCCTTCATTCAAAGCTAAGACAAATGGGAATAGAGAAATGAATTATTAAAAAATGGTGTTAAAGCAAGGCAAAGGGTGGCCGAAGCTAATTTGGATGCTTCAAAAATAGGTTGCTATATTTTCATTGTGACTTGCTTTTATCACTGCAGCCTATGTCACCTGATGTTTCATCATCATGCAAAGACGTAGTCTCCAGCTCATGCGAAAATGATCTACCGAAAATAACTTTTTGCACGAATTTATACAAACAACTCTATACTATGGACACGATCAAAGACAGCCTTACTAAGAGTCGTATCTACAATATATTTCTACATCTGTAAACAACACTAAGGGGAAAAGTTAAATGTCATCACTAGTGCAATATTCATTTCGTTTATTCCAACACCAATACCACAATTATTACAGCTTTTCTTTTAACGCATGTAACCCAGCATACAGACCACCGATGAGAATACGATCATTCTGCATTTAGATACACATGTTGCACAGTTCATAGCATCATACCTGCCTTGCTCGGGCCTCTTCCTGGAGTTGCAGTTCCTTAAATCCCCCTTGCTGCGCCCTGTCTGCTCGGTGCTCCTCTCAGTCTGGTCTGTTACATTACGCGACAGAGCCGCTCGTTTTTGAGGGAGCGCTCCTCCCTGATGTCCGGCGTATTTCTCACACAGATTCAGCCTCAGTAAGCTGCTTCCCGACCAGCATCCCCTTTAAGTCACACAAACAGTCCTGTAATCAGCACATGCACCACCCTGTAGTTGATTGCAGCTGCAAATAGCGGTTCTATTTTTATAAGATTACCTTTTTAATTACAACCTTTTTTCTTTCTTTTTTTTTTAAAAGTCAGTTTTATTATTTGAATAATTTCACACATGTCATGTTGGTAATAATTTATTACATATTTTATTTTAAAAAGGTAAATATTTGAAATGAATAAACTCCTCGAAAACATTTTGTAAGAGACTTTTTTTGTTTTTTTTATTGCAACGATTAAATGTGTTTTTGCGCGTGCAGGTTGCGGATCAGTTGAGTCACTGAGTCAATTACTGTGCGCTCGGAGACGATGATGAAGGAAAACTGACATCAGGTCAGTTTTTCTGGAACCAACCACAGACAGAGGAAACGCATCACTTCTACGCGGGTGACGTGGCGTCTCACAAAAACCTCTTCCAGGTTGCTGTGCCAGGCAGGCTGCTCCGTTCTAGGCTCCTCCATCCGCTGCTACACCTGACACACCTTTACAACAGACGGGTTTTGCCGTTTTGCGTGTACTAGCTTTTTTGTTTTGTTTATAAAGAGGTGGCTGGTTGAATTAGCTGCTGACTGTTGTCAGGCATGGAGACTCTCGGCAACTCGAACAAGAAACAGAAGCTAACCAACGCTGCCGAGAGCTGGGTGAGGGTTTTTTTTCTCCCCAAGTTGTGTTAATTCAAGGCACCGTTTCATCATATCCGTCCACATCCACTAACCAGTTGCTTCTGAGCTAACGGGCTAACCAGGGCCAGTGAGCTAGTTAATTAGCAAAGTTTGTTATTTACAAGCTAAAGCTAGCTCTACATTTAAGGCTGTGGTTGCTAACAGCGCCACGAATTAACTGGTAACTTTCCTCTTAATGATAAGATTGCAGGGGTTTTGACTAATTTGGTTAATGCATTTCCAGGTGTGGTAACGTTACCTGCTGGCTCAGGTATACTGTGCTGTGCTTCTTTATTTAAATGGTCTGCTAGATAACCCTGCAGCATACTATTCCACATTTGAACACAAAACAGGTGAGGTTAGAGCTGTAGATCGACCACTAAATCAATAGCTTCACTTTTACACTGATGAAACCAATAGAACCACATCTGCAAAAAGCAGATATTAGATCCTGAGGCTGCTAAAATTGAAAGCCTTCTGCCACCTGGCTATGCCTAGAAATTCTTTCCATAAAAATTACGAACAGAATCAATGACAGAATTTAAAGCGCAGAACATTTATTTCTGTGATTTTTGTTGTGAGCAAAAAAAAAGAAAAAAGTTTTGAGCTTAAAGTTTTTGTTTTGTAAAAATGAACAACTTCCAGTGTGTTCCTGTGGTAAAACGATTAATTAGGAAAATTGCTGCATTGATGCATAATACAAATAATCTGTACCTCCTGCTCTACAGATGTATTCTAAGGTTTAGAAAATGATTCAGTGGATTAATGTTTCAGTTTGTTTTTATAAACTTGTATTAACTGGGCTGAATTCACACTAAATCGATATCATTTCAGGGAATGCAACGGGCAACTAATGTCACCTATCAAGCTCATCATGTTAGCCGAAACAAGCGCGGGCAGGTTGTGGGCACAAGAGGAGGCTTTAGAGGATGCACTGTTTGGCTGACTGGTATATTTCAAGATGTTACTTGTAGACATTTTAAGGTGGACTTAATGAAGACGTTTATAATTAGTTTAGTATAACTCTGTGTCTTTCCTCTATGTAAAGGTTTGTCCGGTGCAGGGAAGACCACAGTGAGCATGGCCCTGGAGGAGTACCTTGTGTGTCATGGTATCCCTTGCTACACCCTTGATGGGGACAACATCCGTCAGGGGCTGAATAAAAATCTGGGGTTCAGCCCAGAGGACCGTGAAGAGAACATTAGACGTATTGCAGAAGTGGCCCGGCTTTTTGCTGATGCAGGCCTCGTCTGCATTGCCAGTTTCATCTCCCCGTACAGCAGGGTGAGTGAATCCCCAAAGGAAGCATCAGCAGCTGAATGAAAGAAAAAGACAACAAGGAGACGTGTGCCTACAACTTAATGATATTTCAGTAAATTAGGCTCTTAATCTCTCACCATCTTCAGTAAACCAGGTTAAGTTTGGCTGTTTGTGAACAGTTTTGTTCTGGGCTGAAAGGAAATTTGAATTGAGTCTAGTGCTTTGCACATAACCATCTATTTTTTGGAAACTTCATAGCATTTTTAATAATGATGACACTATTGATTGTGCCACTTTCCATTATTTAGAATTTACTGCAGACCTTTGGCAGCAGGAAACCTCTTATCTTTTTCACTTTTTGCTGAAATCATGTTTATACTTAGTTTTGTATGCTATTATCATCCATCAGGATCGCGTCAATGCCAGAAAGATCCATGAGGCTGCTGGACTACCTTTCTTTGAGGTGTTTGTGGACGCCCCACTGGACGTGTGTGAGCAGAGGGATGTGAAGGGGCTGTACAAGAGAGCCAGAGCAGGGGAGATAACAGGTGGAGAATGATTTATCTTGTTTTTGTGCAGCACAAGGTTTGTGTTCACCATATGATCAAAAAGAGTTTGGCTCAAAATATACTGTCAGCTATTCTGTAGCTCATCAGACATAAAATACATTTCATCAGTCTGGATACAGCTTGTGAAATACATGTTGAATCTAGCCTCATTTCCTCACTTTTGCATTCACGGAAATAAGAAACAATCAGTCATTGCCGTAAAAGGAAATGGATGCATGTGTGAGATCTTAACTAAGATTAAGAAAAGTCATTTTCTAGATCTGGAAAATTTTAAAAAATACCTACATGAAAAGTAAACAAAGCATTTAAACAGAGGTTCACGCTCCAGCATTACTAGTATATAGAAAGAATATATTGTTTGACCAACGTGTTTCAGCTTGTGGCCTTCATCATTAGCCACGTTGACCCTGATGAAGGCCAATAGCTCTTCAGATTTAATCCTATTTTCTGCACACATTGGAATTAGGCAAAGTTGTCCCAGAAACAAACAAATATTTAAAAGAAAGGATGTGTGGATGGTACATTTGTAATGGGATGTAAGAAAATGAGATTTGTTTTTAATTAAAACAAATTAACCTCAACCAGGACTTGAAACAGACATTACACTACGATCCCCTGATGAAGTGGGCTCAGAGCTGTAATTCAGTGCTGAAACATAATATTGTAACTGACTGTTTCCTTATCAGTGGATATTTTCTGGCTCAACACATGTTTTCGGCGTGATAGTTTATCAGTGTCACACAGATGTGATCGTTAAATGAAAATAGTATCAAGTACTTCAGAACTAAATAGTATAAAATAGTATTTATTTGTTAAAAGACCCATGTAGTTCATACTGTGTTCACCTCAAAGATATATGAAATATCAAACTAGAAAAAATACACTGTTGCTTACTAGTTGGATATTTTGAATAAAAAAAAAAAGCAGAGCTCAGAGTGTGCATTATTTTTTTTAATTAATTAATTTTTTTGGGAATCAGGTTTTACTGGCATTGACTCAGAGTATGAGAAGCCGGAGGCACCAGAGCTGGTCCTGAAGACCGACTCCTGCAGCGTGAACGAGTGCATACAGCAGCTGGTTGACCTCCTTCAGGAGAGGGTGAGGGGAGGAAATATGTGGTGTTGACACTGTGAAATGTTTTGTTCTTTTGTTCCACTAATTAGCTCTCCTCTCTTTAACACCACCAATACAGGTTAAACTAGAGTCTGTAAGTTTAGACTTGATACACTACATTGCCAAAAGTATTCACTCCTCTGCCTTCACACATATATGAACTTGAGTGAAATCTCATTCTTAATCCAGAGGGTTTTATATGATGTTGGCCCACCTGTTGCAGCTAAAACAGCGTCAACTCTTCTGTTAAGGCTTTCCACATAGTTTAGGAGTGTTTGTGGGAATTTTTGACCATTCTTCCAGAAGCGCATTTGTGATGTCAGACACTGATGTTGGGCGAGAAGGCCTGGCTCACAGTCTCCGCTCTAATTCATCCCAAAAGGTGTTCTGTCGGGTTGAGGTCAGGACTCTGTGCAGGCCAGTCAAGTTCTTCCACACCAAACTCACTCATCCATGTCTTTATGAACCTTGCTTTGTGCACTGGTGCGCAATCATGTTAGAACAGGAAGGGGCCATCCCCAAATTGTTCCCACAAAGTTGGGAGCATGAAGTTGTCCAAAGTATCGTGGTATCCTTTCGCTGGAACTAAGGGGCTGAGTCCAACACCTGAAAAACAACCCCACACCATAATCCCTCCTCCACCAAACTTTACACTTGGCACAATGCAGTCAGACAAGTACTGTTCTCCTGACAACTGCCAAACTCAGACTCGTCCATCAGATTTACAGATGGTGACGCGCGAGTCATCGCTCCAGAGAACACGTCTCCACTGCTCTAGAGTCCAGTGGCGGCATGCTCTACACCACTGTGTCTGATGCTTTGCATTGCGCTTGGTGATGCATGGCTTGGATGCAGCTGCTCAGCCATGGAAACCCATTCCATGAAGCTCTCCACACACTGTTCTTGAGCTAATCTGAAGGCCACATGATGTTTGGAGGTCTGTAGTGATTGACTCTGCAGAAGCTGGTGACCTCGGCATCTGTTGACCCCACTCTGTGATTTTACGTGGCCTACCACTTCGTGGCCGAGTTGCTGTCATTTCCAATCGCTTCCACTTTGTTATAATACTGCTAACAGCTGATTGTGGAATATTTAGTAGCGAGGAAATTTCATGGCTGGACTTGTTGCACAGGCAGCGTCCTATTACAGTACAATGCTGGAATTCACTGAGCTCCTGAGAGCGACCCATTCTTTCACAAATGTTTGTAGAAGCAGTCTGCATGCCTAGGTGCTTGGTTTGATACACCTGTGGCCATGGAAGTCATTGGTACACCTGAATTCAATGATTTGGATGGGTGAGTGAATACATTTGGCAATATAGTGTATGTTGAACAATGCGGCTGTTTTTCTATTGGCCACTAGATGGCAGGAAACTATCACATTTCTACGGATGTTGATGCTGATGCATCTCCACTTTTTATATATAATTAAAAATTCCTTTACTAACATCTTCATTATGTATGATACTTTGGAATGATTTCTTTATACCTATTAATTTGACATTCTGATGTTAAACTTTGCAGGACATAGTTCCTGTTGATGCTTCCTATGAAGTCAAAGAGCTGTATGTTCAAGAGAACAAACTGGACCTGGCTAAGGCCGATGCAGAAACACTTCCTGCTGCACAGATTGGGAAGGTGAATATGAATTTCTTTTCTAATTTTCACAAAACTTTTTAATACGTAAAGCAAAATAACTACTTATAATCTTTTTGTTATCCAAGTGTCCTCTGATAGATTTACCTATGTTCTGCTGTATGTGACTATCCTCAGGTGGACATGCAGTGGGTGCAGGTGCTGGCTGAAGGCTGGGCCACTCCTCTTAATGGTTTCATGAGAGAGAGAGAGTTTTTGCAGTGTCTTCATTTTGACTGCCTGTTAGATGGTAAGATGACTATAAAATGACAGGAGAAATTCATTGGAAAAATTTCATGAAACATTTCACTGCAACGGTTGCACTCGGTGGAGTTTAGTGCTCACAAAATGAATTGCCAAACACAGCAAATGTCTTTCTGTTGGGACATGCTTGCTTATTTCTTAGTATCACTTTCTGATTCCACCATCGCTGCAGTGTCATGAAAGTACATTACTATTTGAGTAATGTCAGATCTAAACTTTAAATGCTTTCACATGAAGAGTCAACTGTACCCGTATAACCCTCTGCTGTCTGTCCTTAGGGATGCCCTAAGTTTTGGCAATCTTTTTTAAAATAACTATCACATTAATGTCTCTTCTTGTGATTAGAGCAATTTAACATGTTTGTTTGGGGAAAAAAATCATGCAACTTGTATTGCACAGATTACTACCTACAACTCAGTTTTGTACTGGGGTGCCAATATTTTTTGTCACATACAAGCACACACACAAAAATGAAAAACACATAAAATCCAGTGAAAGGCAACATAGATTGAATTTCTCATGAAATGCATACACTTACTGGCCACTCTGTTAGGTACACCCGTTCAGTTGGGCGTTATCACAAATATCTTACCAGCCAATAACATAGCGGCAACCTCAACACATTTAGGCATCAAGACGTGATCAAGACAACCTGCTAAAGTTCATGGGGAAGAAAGGTTGTTGGTGCCAGATGGGGTTTTCTGGATATTTCAGAAACTGCTGATCTACTGGGATTTTCCCACACAACCATCTCTAGAGTTTACAGATAATGATCTGAAAAAAGAGAAAATATCCAGTGAGTGGATATAGTTCTCTCAGTGAAAATACCTTGTTGATGCCAGAGATCAGTTCCCTGTACTCAAATGGACTCCACACTCACCAGATCTCAATCCAGCAGAGCCCCTTTGAGATGTGGTGGAACAGGAGATTCATATTATGGATGAGCAGCTGACAAATCTGCAGCAACTGTGTGATGCTATCATGTAAATATGGACCAAATCTGTGAGGAATGTTTTCAGCACCTTGTTGAATCTGCGCCATGAGGAATTAAGGCAGTTCTGAAGGCAAAAATAGGGTCCGACCCAGTACTAGCAAAGTGTACCTAATAAAGTGCCTAGTGAATCTATTTATGTATACTCACAATATTCATGTATACACATAAATTTAAGTGTGCTGGATGAGTTTGTATATCGATGGATTTCCAAAGTCGTCATTTCCTTTCCTGTTAGTCCCGAGGGGCAGGAATGTGGAGGGCAAAGCTTTTGCATTGATCAACACTAACACACAAGCCATTTGTCATTGTCACCATCTTCCAGAGGTTTGGCAGTTGGAGGATTGATTGCACACAATTTATGCTAAAACTGGTCAGGAAGAATAGAACTGCAAGTTCTGCTAATCAAGTAGTTGACAAAACAGAAATCCCAATATATTCATTTTGTGTCTCCCTCGTTTGGACATTTTATTGGAACCAGCTGTAAGCTCTGCTTTGTGACAGAGGGGACCAGAGGAGGGTCCAGGGAGAGTTGGGGCTAGCAACAGTCACAGGTCCATAGTATTTATTTATTTATTTTTATCGGTGAAAACCGTGCTGGTCTCAATATTTTCATTAACCTGGATGGTGAAATGAATGCCGTGACTAACCAGGTGAAATCATGAATGAGGAAGGGTCAGGCTACAGTGGAGAGTAAGGATTTTTCCTCTCCAACTTCTTAAATTGCAACCTTGAAGACTCACTGTATTCTGTGGTTTAGACATATATTCCACATTTAGCCTGAAGGTGTACAACGTGATACTTTACAAGAATGATTGAGCTGTTTTATTGCACATTCCCAGTCTCTGGACTTTTTAACCTGCCTTTGATGTTGCCTAATCTTAGTGTCATTTTATGGACTTTTTAAAATTTAATGTAGATACAGTTTACATTTTTGGCAAACTAATGGCAAAGAAAAATATTTTTAATTTTTTTTTTTCCCCAAATGTGTCAAAAATCATGAACTCGTATTGGAAGTGCTAGAGCAAATGATCTGAAGTGTCTAAAATATTTTAGGCTATTTCAGATTTTTAGACAGTCGATAAGACATTTAACAGACGCTCATTTGTTGCACCCTTGTGGTATTTTCTTTTTGCATAAATCAGCATTTTTACTCCATAGGCGGTGTGATCAACCTCTCCGTGCCTGTCGTGCTGCCAGTATCAACTGCAGATAAAGAGCGTTTGGATGGTGTGACAGCTATGGCCTTGGTCTATGAGGGTAAGCGTGTGGCCATCCTGCGTAACCCCGAGTTTTATGAACATCGAAAAGAAGAGCGCTGTGCTCGGCAATGGGGAACCACCTGCAAAGACCACCCGTACATTAAGGTCAGTGCATGAGAAGACTGGTGCATTGAGCCTCCCAGTTTTTTGCGCAAAATAAAGCAGGAGGATATTGTCGTCATACTGTCCGTCCGTCTGTGAGCTCTTCATCTTTCTGGGCTATAGACTTAAAAACCACAAGGAGTTGAGCCATGAAATTTGGCGTGTGTTCTTTACTGTTCAAATATGTGCAACATGATATTCATATTCCTGGATGTTTAGTACGCTTTGTACACTTAGGCTGTATTTATCTGAAGTGGAGCATAAGCAACATGGAAGACTTCAGGCTCCATGATGGCATGCAAAATGCTACGATAAACTATGCTAATGCAGGCTCTTTCTCATGCCTGATTGGCTTAACCTAATCATGTGATCATATTGTGCCATGTGATTGGCTATACTCACTTGACCATTATTGTCTGAAATGGAGAAAATGGGGATTCTCTAAATCTAGTAAAGTCACGGGGGGCTATCCCAGCGGTCATAGGGCGAGAGGCAGGGTACACCCCGTACAGGTCGCCAGCCTGTCGTAGGGCTAACACAGAGAGACAGACAACCAGGCAAACAAACAAACAGAAAGGCCCGGGCCAAGGTGGAATCGAACCCAGATCTTCTAGCTGTGAGGCAGCAGTGCTAAACACCATGCCACCGTCAGATGTAAACATGGTTGCATTAGGTTTTGTACATGTTGCCATGTTATACATAATGCACTAATATCAGCAGGTTATGTAGTTATGGGTGCGTTATGTAGTAATATTCCTATAAACACATTTAATATGATGTGAATACTTTGTTTTACTCTTGTTATAGATTATATAAATAGAAAGACATTATATAGTATACATAGTGGCTGTTTATTTGGCTAGCTCCATGTTCACATGTGAAATAATGGGACAGTTAAAATGGCATTGGCCCTCTCTTTTGGTTTATCCACATTGACATCATGTTTTCCATTCACTCGTGTTAGGAAAATCAATACCAACTTTTCTGTGCTGTTGATCTCTCCAGAGAATAAGGCTGTTAAGCATCATTTATGACTCTTATCGGGTCAGCGGTGGACAGGTTGGAGTAATTAGAGTGTGGAAAACAAATCACAACATGATCCTGAAAACATCTTATAACAAAGCCAAGTGGTTATTGATCGCCTCACGTAGACACCCCTGCTGATGACAACATTCAGATTTGTATGTATAGTTTGCCAGACCAAACTGAAATCAGTGTGTTTGCAAAGTGTGGATATCAAAGTGTGTTCACATGATAAATTACATGTCAACAAAATAAGTGACATAGATGGATTTTTCTTTGTCACCTTTAACTTTTCATATGTGGCCTTTTTGCTTTAGTTCTTTCCATCTCAATATGGCAGCTTTGCTGCCTTTACTGCTTAGTCTGTTGTGAATTGTCTCTTCATATCACATTAACATTGCACAGCCCAGTCAGTAAGTCTAGGTGCTGTCTCATAAATGCCAGTGGAGACAGTTGAAACGCATCTCCAATAGCATCCAGAACTGATTTGATTTAGCTCTTGATGTTTATAGCAGTTCTCAAAATTTATTGTGGAATGTCAGTTTCTTCCACAGTCAACAAGTACTCAACACTGTTTCCTTCAAAGTGAAATAGTGAAATGTGCACAGGATAGGCTAAGTTGTAAATGCATTCACTATTTATAAAACTGTTTTCCTCTTGCTATTTTCCAGGGCCAGTGCCAAAAGACTATACCTGGACTATTTGTGCAGGTATCATCGCGTTGCACACGGTCAACAACAAAAAAAAAAGGCTATCCCAGGCATCTATGCATGGACTGTCTGTACCAGGAAGGCATTACTTTAATGATCACTTTAAGCAAAAAACAAGGGTGACCCCTGTGTTGACAAGACACAAGCCAAATATCCACAGACAGCTAGCACTTGCTACTCAACAGGGACAGACAGAACAATGTGGGATACACACCATGCTTACTTGACTTCCACAGCTTCTTATCTCACAGCCAAAGGTAATATCCCATCAATAAACAAAAACAGAGCTCAGATTATTGTGCAGTCTTTTTTTTTCTCTTTTTTTTTTTTTTGCCTATCCGTCTGGATTGAATGATAGCCTGCAAAATCTAGGCGTTCAGTGGACTGACTGAGAGATCTACAGTCAGATAGCCATCCTGTAAGCTGCAGCTGTTTTACACAGTGTGTAACTATTAATATCATACATGTAGTTATAGAGACTGTCATAATTCAATCCAGAATTATTTTACATCCCATCAACCACTTAACTATCAAATGTATGCACATAAAATTTAATACAAATGTAAAAATGATTCCTGAAATAAAAAAAAAGAAGCACAAATGCAAAGATCACTCTTGGACTGTTCACATATATATATTTTTTTATAAATTCACTCCTACTGTGAGAACTGAATTTACAATATGCGCTAGTGTGTTAGAAATGGTATGGAAGCTGAGCCTTGGCGAAACTACTAAAGACCATCTGCAGAGCTCCAGACTGTCTGTCTCAGAGTTCTGTGTGATAAACATGCTGCATGTGAAAGCAAACTGCCTCCCTGGATTCGGCACTGATAGAACACAGATCCCAGCTGGCCTTTTCGCATTGCTTATGGAAAGACTGAATAGGCGGAGGAGTGGAGTTTTTCTCAGTCTGTCAGGACGCCCAGTGTAATCACTTGATCTTTTTGGTCCACCCTTGTTTTGCAGGTGTTATATTTGGATCCAGAGCCTCTTGCTCAGCCTCCAACAAAATGTGTTTGAGATTGTACCGCTCAATTGCCAGCTTCCACCTTTTTGCTCACCCAGCCCATCTCCAAATACATCCAGGAATTGTTTCCATGTGTCTCTCATCGACTGCTGTGGGGCTCAGGTAGACCCTGTGGTGTGATAATGTCCTGAAATGATCTGACTGAAAGTGGCAGTGGGTTGATGGAAAGCAGCAGAACTGTGTGGTGTTAGTGGCAAAGTTAGTTGTTAGACTCACTGCTTTATAATTTCACCTTAGTAAACTAATAGTGCAGTGTTACTGTTAAAAGTTGCCTGTTGTGTGGATTAGTGCCGTCTGTTTATTGGCAACAATTTAAGTGAAAACTAATCATCTTCGTGGTATTTAGTGATTGCACACTCTTGGGTCAGACTTACTTTAAACCCTGACTCAACAGCTCTCTCAGTATCTCACCACTATTGGCAGTAATTTTTAATTTTCGTAGATTTCTTTATCATCACCTTATTTGTGATGGAGTTTGGCATGGTAATGCGCATGGTAATGCGCTTTGAGATGTATTAGTAGCTGCAGACTACCATGACTCCTCAGTGTCAACACCTGATGCCTCATTTCTGGAATTAAGCACATGCCACATGCTCTGTGTTTCCTCAGCTGTCATTCTTTATCCACTTTACATTAACGTGTGTGTCCAGCCTGCTCTAATTAAGCTCTCTCATTAGTGTATATGTATGTATACATAAGTGTATGTATAACTCCCAGCACCAGAGCCACTCTGTCAACACACTCATGGCTACAACATTCTGATCCTGTCTGCTTTGTGCTCCACATAACATGAAGTTAATCCACATTTTCCTGTTTACCTGTCTTTCCCTCAGACATGAAATCCCTGGCACCGGAAGCTATGGTGTGGTTTATTTGGCTAGGCCCCCCTTTCACAAGTGAAGTCATGGGGAAATTATAATGGTTAAATAGTGCAGATTCAGGCCTCCTGCTTTGTGTAGCCACGTAGACGTTTTGTTTTCTGTTCACTTCTGTTGCTAAAATTGATTGTGATTTGTCTATGCTGTTCTACAAATAAGGCTGTAAAGCTTCTTTCAAAACTTTTATCGGGTGAGCGCCTTGAGGCGACTGTTTGTTGTGATTTGGTGCTGTATGAATAAAATTGAATTGAATGGAGCAGCAGACAAGTTGGATAAAATGGATTGTGGGAACAAATCACAACCTGATCCTGAAATTTTCATGTAGCACAGGAGGCCAAGTGGTTATTGATCTCTTCACATAGACACCACCTCTCCTCTTGCCAGGTTAAGCTGGAATCAGTCTGTTTGTAAAGTATGGATATCAAAGAGTATTCACATGATAAATTATATGTCAGCCAAATGACACAGATGGACTGATTTATTCATTTTTAAAATCAACTCTCAAATGACGTTTTTTGAATTTATTTGAGTCACAGTCTAAATGCTGGAGCTGTGCTGCTTTTTGCTGCTTGGCCTGAAATTTGTCACTTTGTATCACGTTAACATCGGACAGGCCGGCGTTTTCAGTAACTCTAGCTACAGTCTCAAAAGTGCCACAGGAAGCAGGCGGAAGACATTGCCTGAAACAATAGCAGCCTTTGCCGGGATCCTTCCTCAGCACTTTGGTGACATTGTTGGATGAATCTCACGAGGGGAAAATTTCTCTGCACTGTGGTCATGAGCTCATCCCCAGGTTTCATTGTGGAATGCAATCTGATTTTGTCTGTTATTGAAATTAACCAATGCAGAAGAGAAGGCACACCAGAGTTTCGTTGGCTGTTTAACAGCACACCAAGACTTTGATTTATTCCGTTGTGTCCTGTTGCAACTGGGTAATAACTTAAGGGTTTATTAGAATTCCCATTGGCCTGGTTCCGGCACTGTGGGACTTTTAAAGAGCACAGTGTCTTAAATCTGGCTTATGTTTGTGTTGTATTCATTCTCATGATCAGTGTGGCTTCTATTTCAGATGGTGATGGAAAGCGGGGACTGGCTGGTTGGTGGTGACCTGCAGGTTCTGGACAGGATCTATTGGAATGACGGCCTAGACCAGTACCGACTGACACCCACTGAGCTCAAACAGAAGTTTAAAGAAATGAATGCGGGTATCAAACAATTTCTGTTGGTTTATTTTTCTGTCAGACCTAAATCAATCCAGTGATGAAATTCTGACCCAAAGAGAATGATGATAATGTCCCAGTATTTATAAACAGCCACCTTTTTTTTTTCTTCTTTCTTTTAAAAGGAGAGGAAAACTTTGAGCAGCCTGCTGCCTTCAGTCTACTCAGATGTTTGTTTATTTAGTAAATAAATAAGGGAATCACAGTAGGAAGGTCACAGGAGAATACGCTACGGTGTGATTCAACACTTCATCAATAAGACTCAGACTGTATGTGGTTCCAGAGCTTAAGCATGTAGCAGCTAGATGATTTCTGTGTGCACCGAGGCCTTTTGTTTGTCTTGCTCAGATGTGTTTGGTTGCCGTTTAACAAACTTGTCTTCTCCTTTCTTTTTGTTTAGATGCTGTATTTGCCTTTCAGCTTCGCAATCCTGTCCACAACGGGCACGCTCTCCTGATGCAGGACACCCACAAGCGTCTGATCGAGCGAGGCTACCGCCGGCCCGTTCTGCTGCTCCACCCACTGGGAGGTTGGACCAAAGATGATGACGTGCCACTGCCTTGGAGAATGAAGCAGCATGCTGCTGTGTTAGAAGAGGGCGTCCTGAATCCAGAATCTACCATTGTTGCTATTTTCCCCTCACCCATGATGTATGCAGGGCCAACTGAGGTAATGATTATCAAGAATCTTGTATTTGCAGTTGCATGTTTGAGGTTTCTTCAAACAAGGCATCAGGTTCACTTCAAAAGTGACCGAGAACAACAGTGTTGCTGCAGCACTGAATAATAACAACAGGCAGACAGGGAAGTGGGCTGTTGCATAATTTCTTTGCAAATTTTTGAGAGTGAAAAATGGCAGGAAAGGAAATTTACAGTTGTCTTCAGGCGCTCTGTTTCCACGCTATACACAAACCTCTGTGTGACTGATCGTAGCTGAGAATCTTTTAATCATTTGCTTATGCTAATCGGAAAGCTATGGTACAAATTATTGAGAGCAGATTGCAGGATGGTGGATGTCAGCCTGTGAATTTAATCAGTTTCCAATTCTGAATGAGAGATTTTTGAAAAATATGCACGGTCCCAGCCTGAGTATAAGTTCTCTGCCCGGTTTTCCACAGAGAAAGAACTTCCTCACCGTTATTACCATTTGCGGAATATTCTACAGCCCAACTAAAAGCCTGCCGTGAGCTGACAAACTGTACAAACTGCATGGACACAAACCTAATGGCAGTAGTAATATTAATTTTCAAGGGATAATGTGCAGATTTTGCAGTTATTGATAATGAGAAAGTTGTGTGGAGTTTGTCTGCTAAAAGGTGAAAATGTTAAAAATGGTGTTTTTACTTTTATACATCTGTAAAATGTGCTCGGCATCTCCCCTTCCATCTCTGGGCTATGAGTTGGTTGTTGCAACTACTTGCAAGGAGGTTGCTGTCCTGTTTTCACTCCAGGAAGTGATTGAATGCCTGTACTGCTTTAGTACAGGCTTGAACACTTGCAAACATAACCATAAAGACTTAATATGTGTCTTCATAAATCCTACACAAATGGAGCAATGGTTGTTTCACAGTTTTACTTTTTTGTTGTTACTCCTTGTCCACAGGTTCAGTGGCATTGCAGAGCACGAATGGTGGCCGGTGCCAATTTCTACATTGTGGGCCGTGACCCTGCAGGCATGCCTCACCCTGCCACAGGGAAGGACCTGTACGAGCCCACTCACGGAGCCAAGGTGCTCACCATGGCTCCAGGCCTCATCACCCTTGAGATTGTACCATTTAAGGTTGCTGCTTACAACAAGGTCAAAAGAGCTATGGATTTTTATGATCCTAAAAAGTAAGTATGTAGTTTATTTAAGAAAAAAACTTTTCCATTTTGTTTTCCGTAGTCTTAAGTTAATTTATTACTGAGATGGTTTACAGGCCGTGCTCAGTCACATCAAGTTAAAAAGCATATTTGTATATTTTGTCCAGAGTAATACCTCACATTTAGGCCAATTAGACTAAACAGCCTAAACAGAAATTATATTCCCTAAATTAATTACTCATTAGGCCTGTGTTGTATACAAAAAAATCCTTAATTTTCTTTTGTGCTTTCTTCTTTTCTCAGTGCACTAAAAAGCTAAGCCAAGAATAACAGCAATTGTTTTTCATTCGTATACAGTTAAAAGGTTTTGTGCAACAGTATGAGCTTTGATGTTGCTCAAAATTACAGAGACCTGCCATTAATTACAGTCTGTATATGGACACTGCACATTGTGACTAACAACAATCATGCAATTTATTTGCCTTTCCTGCAGTTTGATGCTGCCTCCTCCATCAGGTTGTGCAACTTCGGCTGTGTTCAGTCAGCAGTGTTAAAACTAAATATGGCCGGACTAATCAAAAGATTTGCTTTGTTTTCCATGATGCATGTTTGTGATGTAAAGTCCAAAGTGAGCTGCTGATCAGGACTCTTCTGTGAAACAGAGCACATGAGCACACAAAGTCTCCTTGAAGTAGTTTGTTTTAAAATGATATCAACAAATTTCTTTTACCAGTTGTTGGCTCTGAAGTGACAGCACTGGCTGGGTGCTGTGTGTTGGAAACATTTACTTTTTGACAGAAAATTTCTGTTGTCCGATTATCTAAATAGGATCTGAGGTTTTGTATTAAAATGGGGTGTGTGCTTGAATTATTTAGAGTAACTGACTGTGATAGCTGTGATAGGGCAAAAGGCGGGGTACACCCTGGACTGGTTGTCAGTCTGTCACAGAGCAAACACAGAAAGACAGCCAGTCACACTCACGGCCAGTTTAGAATCAGCAGTTAACCTAACGTGTGTCTCTGGACTTTGAGAAAGGCTCCAGTGAACGCTGGATTCACTGTAAGGTGGCAGTGCTCACCACTGTGCCACCCAGCTGTTTGTTTTTAATTTAATGATTTAAATGTGTATTATAATAAGATTGGATTTAACTGCAAATCACAAAAGGTTCAATAGCTGTGATTTTAAGGTGCCATGAATCCGTTTTCTTGACAGTGTTGGATTGATGGAGGCATGAGTTTTTTTTTTTCTTTAAACTAAAATTTACAAACAAACTTGCAATTGATTGTTATACTAAGGTATTAGTACATTTAAAATAACACCTCTAAATAGGAAAACAAACCAGCAAAAAGGTTTCTGATGTAAATCCATGAGCCGGCCTTTCTGTGTGGAGTTTGAATGTTCGTCTGAGCCTGTGCAGGTTCTCTCAGCACGCTCCAGCTTCAGTCCAAAGACATACATGTTAGCTTAATAGATGAACTTACTTATTTACTGACATGCATATTGATTTAGATTTTTTTTCAGGTTTTTTGCAGTGATTCCCTTCAGGGCAGTCTAAGTGGAAACACTTATTATTCATATATTTCTAGCAGCTAAAGAGTTTAGCTCTTGTAAGCCAAGACAACTCTCCTTCCCACTTCCTAAAACAGAAACAGAATTTCCCCTTTCACATAACTGAGTTCTGTAAGTTCACTCAGAAGTTGCTTCAATTAAAATCAATTCACCAAAGAATGTTGCAAGATCATAAATAATAATGAACTGATTTGGTTTTAAGAGTGGGCAGCAATCTGTTAGCTTTTTTCCTGAACTGTCTTTGCTGGCCCTCATGCGTGTGTATTTGTTTAATTAAAAAGAAAATGGCATAAAGTTGCTATAATTAATATTTTTGTAAAAACAATGTTAAAGTAGCCACTGGTGGTGATGAGCCTACTGAGAGTTCTCACTAGAGGCCTCAGCTCCACATGGTTTCAGCTGTTTTGATTCATTCTCTGCTCTCATATGGATCTTTTTGCCTGCAGAAAACTGTTTTCACTGTAAATAGCTCAGCTGCAAATATCAGACAAAATTATCGTCTAGCCGACGAGCACAACGGGGCAGGCGGACACAAACATGACTCCAAGTAAAACTCAGTTATTGCTATTTTATCAAGAAGCTCCACATTAAGTTAAAGAGTGCCAGTATTTGCTTCAAAGCTGCTTCCTATTTAGCTAAAATTCTGCTTTTTCCAGTTTTAAAACGCTCTGTCGCATTAAAGAAATGCAGGTTTTGTCACTTCCTCGTGGTTGCAACAACAACTATTGTGAGGCAGACAGCAGCACAACACAGGCGCATAAATCATAGCGCAACATGTTGACAGTCAGCTGCACTAGCCGCCCTTTCCAGCCACCGCTGCTATGGCATGCTGGTGCTTGCTGGATTGTGTGACATTATCTCTCCTGCCACAGAGTGATTTTGCAGGAATGTCTTGCTGTGAGAAATGGTCAGCATATGAAATGTCATTCATAAATATGTTCTCATATGCAAACAATCATCATGTCAAATTTCACAGGGTGGGATGTGTCATAAGATGGTGTCATAAAAGCTTCATTTTGGTTTGCAGAAATGTTAACTGGCCTGCTCCTTGATCCAACTGATTGTAAAAGAGCAGCTGGCTCTGTCGGCTGTGCTGGCTCGTATTGGCCGTGCCGTTGATAAGCATCTTTTCATTGATTGTAGTATGTTTGTTACTCAAAGCTCTCTTTCTCCCTCTCTATCTCTCAATTTCTCTCGCTCTGCCGTTTCATTTTAATTGCAGCCATCAAGATTATGATTTCATCTCGGGCACACGCATGCGTAAGATGGCTCGCGAGGGAGAGAACCCTCCTGACGGCTTCATGGCGCCCAAAGCCTGGGCCGTGTTGAAAGAGTACTACAAGTCGCTGGAGAAGGCCTAAAGGTTGAGTCTCAGAGGCTGGGGCTGATGCTGGGGCTGATGCTGGGGCTGGGGGGTGAACTTAAAAAACCATGGGAACACAGTGGTTTCTGTTAACGTTTGGGACCACTCACTCATTTCTATCACAAACCTCACTCTGGCTTCTGTCATGTTTTAGTCTTATCTGGATTTTTGTGCTTTATTTAACTAAACCTTGTCTTACTGAAATGTAGAAGCGCAGCTTAGTATTTGAAAAGATTTAAGATAACGAGCAAAACCTTTTTCTATGAAGTAGATGTTCTTCACTAACACAATTGTGTATTCTAATGAATGGTTACAACTAGGGGTTGAACGAACTAGTCGACTCGTCGACTAGTCGATTCTAGGAAATCTCGCGACTTTTTAAATTTCACGTCGA
>JAVDPK010002702.1:170452-183494 GCA_034780415.1 Cichlasoma orientale | reverse complement strand
CGACTAGTCGCTGTCGACTCGACTTTTATCATGTCGACTTCGACTTTAAAAAATCTGAAGTCGTTCAACCCCTAGTTACAACAGTGTTGTTTTTACACATCTATAAAAATCAAGAGTCACACTGACCTGTATGAGTGCTGTTGACCAGTGCTCGAGTATTCAGGATTCAGCTTGTTAGTATTTGTCCTGGAACTTAAAATGTTACTGAACTCACTAGAGTCGACTTAATGCAGTACTTTTTGTACTGTGTGCGTTCACGCGGGTAGTTGGTCAAATGTTACGTACACAATTATTTGAAGTAAAAGTTGAGTGCCTTGGTCCTCAAAGTCAGTTCACATGTTCACGTTGAAGTTGGACACACAGACACCTGCCTCTTCTACCATGGTTATGCTTTTACATGGAGATGGTCCAGTAGTTCTTGTCTGAAAAATGGAACCGCATTAATGTTTTGTTTTTTTCCCCTGTCTTTGCTGTTTTGTGTTGTGTGTAGTTTTGCCGTCTCTTTTTTTTTTTCCATGTCATGAATTGCTAATATTTTCCATGTGATTTATCGTGCTTTACCATGGGATCAGATTTGTAATCTCACTTGTCCAATAAACCATTTTTAGCCAAAAGAACAATTTGTGTACCTTTCCTTTCTCTAAACTTCAGTTGTTAGACACAGTACAGTTTTAAGGCACGCCAAAGAGGTTTAAATACATATGTTCTCAAAGAATTCCTCTTTATTTTAATTGGCAGCAGTGCATTTGGTGTAAATACTAACTTTATCTTGCTGTGGCGGTTTATACTTGGTCAGCTCAGAACCTCCGCTTGCTTTAAATGCACTTCGTAATCTGAATGAACAACGAGCTCCTGATTTACATTTCTCCACTTTAGTAAGCACCGTCTGCTGGAACTTCAGTTACCCCCCCTCCCAAGTTGGTCAATCAGCTGTATATTGAATAAGACAGACCCTCTAGTGACCCCAATCAGACTTAAACACACTTGCACACTGTATACACTGAGCTGCAGCTGGCTCACAGATGCAGTGAAAGTGGAACCTGCAGGGTGAAGTCCAGACCGGGCAGAGTAGATCTGTCAGAAAAGCCCTGGATGCTTCATCTAACTCGGCTCCAAGATGTAATGAAGACCCCTGTCAGCAGCAAATCTTTCTACCTTTCGCCAGATCTTGTTCAATCTCAAATAGTAATCAAGCTGGGACTTTGGGGCAACTTCAAAAGCGGAGCGTTTTTTTCACACAGAAAATGATCAAATGATTTTTTTTAAAGATTGCTTTATGATTTTTGTTCTTTTAACTGTCTGGAGAAGCTCAGTGCTCTCTGGGTGATGCAGGTGTCACTGTGTGTATCTATAACCTCTTGATCTTATCTCAGTTGTAGCTTGCTCAGTGTATTTTAGTTGTTTCCATTTTCAGCTCGTTTGTTCCATAATCAGATCTTTCTTTGAAATTTTTCACCCTTTTGAAGATGTGTTACTATGTGGCAAACTGCCAAAAAAAAAGTTCAATGTGCCAGAAGAATCTGTCCCATTGAACTGTTTATGTGACTTGAAGGATTAAATCCACACCTTAGTATTGTTTTCAAAAGCAGTGTGTCAGACATGCCAATTTTACTCACTAATGTAGATTTTACAGTATATACATTTTGGTTTAATGTGCTAAAACATCCTCCTTAATATAATCTCGTGTCCAGGTAGCACATTTTAACCTGCTGTAGAAATGTGACACGTTTAATATTCAGTGCAACATAGTTATGAGTTAATTTCAGCATTTTACATGTTTAAATGAACAGTGCATAAAACACGCTAAATTTTCTTTACTGAAAATACTCACCCGACACTTTATTAGGCACACCTTGCTAGTACTGGGTTGGACCAGCTTTTGCCTTCAGAACTGCCTTAATTCTTAATGGCACAGATTCAACAAGGCGCTGGAGACATTCCTCACAGATGTTGGTCCATATTGATATGATGGCGTCACATCGCATCATTTGACGTGAATCTCCTGTTCCACCGCATCCCAAAGGTGATCTACTGGATTGAAATCGGGTGACTGTGGAGGCCATTTGATTGCAGTGAACTCATTGTTATGTTCAAGAAACCAGATTAAGATGATTTGAACTTTGTGACATGGTGCATAATCCTGCTAGAAGCAGCTATCAGAAGATGGGTACACTGTGGTCATAAAGAGATGGACGTGCTCAGCAACAATACTCAGGTCAGCTGTGATGCTTAAATGATGCTCAATTGGCTCAAAGTGTGCTGAGAAAAGATCCCCCACACCATCAGACCAGGAAACATTTATCCATTTAGTCTTCTACTATCCAATTTTGGTGAGCCTGTGTGAATTGTAGCCTCAGTTTCCTGTTTTTAACTGATACCTGGTGTGGTCTTCTGCTACTGTACTGTTTTCAGAACATTGTCTGTAAACCTAGAGATGGTTGTGCTGGAAAATCTGAGTAGATCAGCAGTTTCTGCACCGGTCACTTAAATCATTTTTCTTCCTCGTTCTGATGCTCGGTTTGAACTTCAGCAGGCCATCTTGACCGTGTCTACACGCCTAAAGGCACTGAGCTGCTTCCATGTGATTGGCTGATTAGATAGTTGTGTTAACAAGCAGCTGAACAGGTGTATCTAATAAAGTGAGATGTAACTAATAAAACTGACAGTTAAATTCATACAATAAAAGTCAGTGTAAGCCACAGAATCTCTTTCCTACACACGTCAAAAGGTTAAATAAAAAAAAAAAAACACCATTTTCTCAGGCATTAAGACTTTAGCTTGCTATACTTCAACAACTGCCTATAAAAATGTACACTGACACCATATCAATCCTTGGTTCCACCTTAAGAGACATTGTAAAGTACACCAAATGTTACCAGTGCAGTCTTTCTCCTCTATATACATGCATGCATCATACGTGCAATAATATCATCACCATGTCATCCTATACCACCAAAAGGTTCAGTTTTCACACAGACTCGAGCTGCATTCGTCTCCAATTTCCTTCCATCTGGTTTGAGTTTCATTCAAAGGCAGTTTTGAGAAAAACAGGCTTTACTTTGAAAAGTGCCACACAGCAATACAGGTCAATTAAAATTCAGGGAAAGTCGTGTTCCTTGGTGATGGCTCTGAGTGTGCGCTGTCTGTGATCATCAGTAGAAATGATTTTTTATGACCATCTGGACCGTGATGACGGCAGTGAAGAGAGCTGTCTCGCTATTGTTTTATGAACTGGGTTTTTAGGAAGTTCTCACATGTGGTTAGCATCCTGCATTGTTCTGGTATTTAGGAGCAATATGTTTCTGGAATGCAGCGCTCCTAGAAAGGTTTTGTTGGACTATGTTAAGCCACTGTGTGATTATGATGGGGTAGATTAGAATTTAGCCAGTGAAACGGAGCCGTAGGGCCACATTTGATTGAATCCAATCAGGAAAAAATGAGTTAACAATTCTTTAAATCATTATCAATGTGCAGTTCACACACACTTAACTTTACAGGTGCAGGTTGAGGCTGCACTGCAGATTGCATATTATTCATGGGGACTGGTATAGTGGTGCTCTGCTTCCTGTCCTCTTAAGCCCCCTCCCCTTGGGATCACTGACCTGTTTAATCTGTATGGTGGGAACCTACCTCTCCACTCTTCAAGGATGCCAGAATGAATAGAGACAGTACGCCAAAGGTAAAAAACAAAAAAACTACACCTTCATCAATTCAAAGGTTTTACATAACAGAGCATATTAAATGTCATCTGATCCTCAGCAGCTTCTAAAATTCTTTCAATGTAACCTCATGTGTAAAACAACACATAACAGATTCCACCTTTTCATTGCTTATTTAACAGAATTTAAGCCAAAATGTAGACACAGTGTGTGAAAAACTAAGCACACGCCATGATTCAGTACCTTCTGGGACCACCTTTAGCACCAATAACTTGAAGTTACTGATTCCTGTATAACTTTATCAGTCTCTCATATTGTAGTGGAGGAGTTTTGGTCCACTCTTCTTTACAATGTTGCTTCAGTTCATTGATGTTCGTTGGCATTTGTTTACGCACGGCTCCCTTAAGGTCCCAACCACAGCATTTCCATCAGGTTGAAATACAGCAATGTTTTCAGAGAGAAGAGACTTTCTCCCGGCAACCCTTCCAAACAAGCCATACTCGTTCAGTCTTTTTCTAATTGTGCTGTCATGAACTTCAGCATTTAACACGCTAACTGAGGCCTGTAGAGTCTGAGACGTAGCTAATAGATTTTTGTAGTTTCTCTGAGCGTTGCACGGTCTGACCTTGGGGTGAATTTTCTGGGCCGTCCACTCGAGGGAAGATTGGTCTTGGATGTTTTCCACTTGTGAATAATTTTTCTCACTGTAGAATAATGGACAAATTGTTTGGAAATTGCTTTATGACCCTTCCCAGATTGATGGGCAGCAACAACTGATTCTCTAACATCATTGCTGAACTTGTTCCGCCTTGGCACTGTGTGTTCTCACACACCTGAATTCTGCTGACCAGCAGACGTTATACACTCACCTATGATCAGTCAATCAGTCTGATTAGCAGCACCTGGCTGCTACTCACCTTCTTAAGCTTCCCTTACTTTCTTGGAATGGGTGTGGGTCACGAGGTAGAGAAGGTCATCTAATGGCTGCTGCAGTCTAAGTGCCAAAGATACTGAACCCAAAGCTACTCCTGATGTGTTCATTGGAGTGTGTGTGTGTGTGTGTGTGTGTGTGTGTGTGTTAGATAGACAGCACTTAGATGTAGAAAGTGCTTATGTGAATGGGGGAATGAGACATGCTGTATAAAGGGCCTTGAGTGCTCATGTAGAGTATGGAAGTGCTGTATAAGAACCAGTCCATTTACTTACTGGTTCCTCTGGAACCAGTAAGGGTGTATTTAGTTTTTCACACACTGCTCCTGCATTTCGTATGTGTGGTAAATAAAAAAATTACACGACGTAATATCTGATGTGTTGTTTTTCATTCAGGGTTGTATTTACCTCATTTTAAGACCTGGTAAAGACCATATGATTTTTATTATGTTTTGATGCGTAAAACTGATTGAATTGAAAGAAGGTGTACTTTCTTTTCTCATTTATATTTGCACATGCACGTGTGCCTTTTATTTCCTTTTGCACCAAATTTGCATTTTAAGAACCATTTTTGCAGCTTCTACAGTGCATGCACACAACATCTGAAACATATAAACGCAGCCACGAATAATTCTACGCTGCTAAAATAATGAAACCTTTTTTTCTGGCAAAACAGACTTGCGCATGACTCGGTTCACACTAGTACACAGTGTAACGCTGCTGTTTGAAGTAAACAAAAACAAAACAAAACACAACAAAAAAACGTGCAGTTGATACTAAAGAATCCCATTTCCACATTTCTGTATCCAGATATTTCATTCTGTGGTCTGTGATTTAGCTCGAAGTTTTGTCTCTTGTCTGTGTCAGGCTGTCACCTCAGTTACTCTGGTTTCTGTCTTTCAGTGTTAAGTGTTTAAATTTTTAGCAAACATTGGCTCAGACGTGATTGGATTGAATAGCGGGGAAACATTCTGTTTTTAAGTTGGTTTTTGGATATATTTTAAAATGACTAAACCTGTCACTCCCTTCAACATGAGTCCGTTTTATTTACTTATTCACGCCAGCTCCTATTTGAAAGTCGATGGTTTATTGAACCTGGACAGTTTTTGACAGTCGGCTGGTTTTTCTGTATACAGACCATTTTCCCACTGACATCCTGCAATGAGTAAAATGAGATGGAAGCGCAGAGGCGTTGGCCTAAAAGATCCTGCTCTGCAGATGACTGGGATTGATTGCAGCGGAGAATCGCTCCGTTTGGGATTGCGCATGTTGGAAGACCTGTAACACTGACCGCTGGGCTTTAAGGTGGGAGAGCCAAGCAAGAGGTTTATATGTAGGACTCTTAAACCTTATAATATATAGTATATTGACCTGAAAGCCAGCAAAATACCATGGTGTGTATGTCGAGATGGCTAAAATTTATAGAATATTGACAAATTGAATTTATTAAAACTGTTAAAAACACATTTAAATGTTACAAGTTCAGTCCAGTGATGACCCTTTATCAGTTGTTTTGTATTTTCTGTGTCTGCAGCATTAAAAAAAAAAAAAAAATGCATTTTTTTTAATCATTTGTGTTTACGCGCCTTTTTACATAACACACAGGCAAAAGTATTCACACTATAAATAAGGTTTAATTACAGTGCTGAGACAAATTCTTTATCTGATTCAAGTGGGATATGGATGAATTAAAATACCTCTCCTGTTTTGGGACAGGACAGACAAATGTGGAGGGCAGTTGTTCGTCCTGGAAAAAAAAAAGTGAGACAGGAGTAGATAAAAGGAGAAGGAGCTGTGGGGTAGATGGAGCATGATTTGCAGTGATATTTAACAGTCAACATAATAGGGTGCATTTGGATGTGGCAATCATTGCAGGATTTCTTTAAGAAGACTAAAGGGAGGGATGAATGTCCCAGCAAGGCGGGGTGGTGTATTAACTTTGACAGCAGATTGTTCCAAAAGCTTATTGTAACAGTTTATTAAACATTGTTGATTATATAAATCTGAGCCAGTGAAAAAAGGTCATTTTATTGAATCAAACTGTTCTAAGAAGATATTAGAGTAAACAGTGGAAATGGACACTGTTAAGGCAGGCTGACACACACTCCCTTGGTCTTGAGCAATAGTTTTCCAGGCTCTCTGAAGGTCTTTCAAAGTTCTTCTTTCAGTCCAGTCCTTGTACCTGACCATTTTCAGGTTTTTTTTTTTTTTTTTGGCTGTTTAAGGAAGGAGGAAAGGACGTGTATCGATTGGCTGGGTTAGGTTAATTACGGATAGAGATGGAATAACAAGTGAAAAGAGTGTAATGGGAAGATGAAAGGAGCACTCTGAGGAGCTCATGAATGTAGAAAATGAGAGAGAGGACGGATGGAGGATAGTTAGTGAGGATGCAGAGGATCAATAAGGAGGAAGTGAGGGCAGCTATGAAGAGGATGAAAAGTGGTTGGTCCCGTGCCATAAGTATGAAGATGTCCAGGAGAGACAGCAATGGACTTTTTGACCAGATTGTTTAACACATTCTTGGAGAATGAGAGGATTCCTGAGGAATTTAAAAGAAGTGTAGTGGCTCCACTATTCAAGAACAAGGGTGGAGTGCAGACCTGCAGTAACTACAAAGAGATAAAGTCGATGAGCCATACCATGAAGCTATGGGAAAGAGTTGTTGGAGCTAGGTCAAGAAGAGCGGTGATGATCAGTGAGCAGCAGTAGGGCTTCATGCTGAGAAAGAGCTACAGACATGATGTTTGCTCTGAGAGTGTTGATGGAGAAGTTTAGAGAAGGTCAGAAGGAGCTGCATCGTGTCTTTGTGGATCTGGAGAAAGCATATAATAGGGTGCCAAGAGAGGAACTGTGGTACTGAATGAGGAAGTCAGGAGTGGTAGTGGTATGTGAGGCTCCTGCAGGACATGTATGAGGACAGAGATTCAGTGGTGAGGTGTGAAGCAGGAGTGACAGATGGGTTCATGGTGGGGGTGGGATTATATCAGAGCCCCTTCTTGTTTGCAGTGGTGATGGACAGGTTGGCAGATGAGGTTGGGCAGGAGCCTCTGGGGACTATGATGTTTGCAGATGACACTGTGATCTGCAGTGAGAGTAGGGAGCAGGTGGAAGAGAGCCTGGAGAGGTTGAGGTATGATCTGGAGAGAAGAGGAATGAATGTGTGTGAATGAGAGGGAGACAGGTGAACAAACAATAGTGAAGGTAGATGAGTTTAAGTACCTGAGGTCAATTATCCAAAGCAATGGACAGTGTACAAGAGAGGTGAAGAAGAGAGTCCAGACAGGGTGAGTCTCCAGGAATGATTTGTAATAGAAAGACAGCAGCAAGAGTGAAAGGGAAGGTTTACAAAATGGTAGTGAGACCTGCTATGAAGCATGGCTCAGGTTGAGCAGCTAAAGTTAGAGAGGCAAGGTTGAGATGGTTTTGACATGTGCAGAGGAGGGAGAGTGGCTATACTGGACAAAAGATGTTGAAGATGGAGCTGCCAGGCAGGAGGAAAAGAGGAAGACCACAGGGGAGGTTCATGGATGTAGTGAAGGAGGTCATGAAGAGGGCTGGTGCGACAGAAGATGCTAATGAGATGGAGGCAGATGATCTGCTGTGGTGACCCCTAAATGGAACAGGTGAAAGAAGAAGAAGTTGTTTTTTTTTTTTGTTGTTATTACACTTAACACTGAGCTTTGAATCATTCAAGCATAAAAAAGGCACTTAAGTCAATCAGTGTTGTGTCTACACATAACAGACACTGTAGCCAAGAACCAAATTTAAATTGGATCTTTAGGCACTTTGTTACTAGCAGCCTGTCACAAAAACCTGTCATTTGTTCCCATTTCTTTAGCTGAATCTACAAAAAATGCCAAAGATAAGACAGTGTGACAGGAATAAAATAATATTTTCACACCAACAAGTTGATTCCCAAAGACTTATGAGCTGAAATCTTGGCATATCTCAGCATGGTGTGCAGTGTGTCCTTTAAAAAACTGAGGAAACTGAACAAGTGCAGGACTAAAAAACTATCTACAGCTGATGAACAGTCTCTGAAAGTCATGTCCTTGAGAAATAGGAAAAAGTATTTCTGGATTTGTATTTCTGGAAGTTCGACTCCTCATTATCATTCTCGTGCACTGCAAAACAGCAGCTTTCTGGAACGTAGCCCATCTGCTGTTGACCCCTGTTATTATTATTATTCTCGGAATTACACATTGTGTGCTTCAGTTCACTTTGAGTTCACGAGGTTGACTCATAAAGACATAACAAGTACCAGTGATTGACTTCCACACGCTTTTGCTCGTAAGTGCGGTGATGTGGTTTCACCCTCTCCTTGCCACAGTTCACTCAGGAAATCTCAGATTCCTCCGTATCACCACACGCGCTGCTACCCGATGCTGCCGTTGTATTTGTCTTGGACATTGTTCTGGCTTTGATCAGAAATTGCAGTCATAATTTTGGACCTTATTCTTTTCTCTGGAAACAGTGCATGGATCAGGAGAAGCCGGGTTGTGTACACAAGAACTGACACAAAGAGCTGGTGTCTGTGGGAGAGAATAAATAGACCTGATTAAGTACAGAGTACATGCTTTTTATCCACATTGGGCTTTGCAGCACAGCTACCAGCTACTGCTACTTAGCAGTCCATCACTTAAGTCCAGATGTGGTAACGAATCGGTGTTCTGAAACCTTCCTTTAGCTGCTATTCTAAGAGTTCAGGCACAAATAAATGAACAGTACCTGACTACAGGGAACAGTTCATGATAAACTCTGGAAAATGGCAGCAATCACAACTAAAAACAAGCTGTGACTCATTTTGGTCAGCGAATAGAGCAGGGGGGCCACACAATTAACCCCCCACTTGCCACAAGGCTGAGCAAAAATGTCGTTTGTAGCCTCCCTTCAACAGGAAACAAACATGTTTGAATTCCAAACGCTGCGTGCGTGCACCGTGATAACATTTTATAATTAGGATTCCTGTCAAACTCCGCTGCAACTTCCTGGAAGATCTTGAACCTCTGTCTCTGTGAATTAGACATCTGGCCACAGTAGAACCTCACTGTGGTTATCCAAAAATATGGCGACAGAAATTCCAAAAATTCTCCATTTATAACCATAAAACCTTTAATTATGCGAGCTCTAACCCTTCCAGTGGTGACAGGCCATGCTATGTAAGGAAAAGAGGTTTCAGGAGACTTTTAATTTACTGATCATCAAAAACATTTCAGTGCGTGCCACCAAGAATATGGCTGAACCGGTAAAAGTGAATGAAATAATTTGGATCATTTTAATATTTCTGTTTTCATAGGGGATTGAAATGATGTTGTTCATGTGCCGTAAACTTTAGACGAGACTGAACAAGTTTTCACGCAGCAGCAGGATTAAATGTCATAAACATTTTTTTGATCCCACACAGGGAAGCATCACAGAAAGAGCAGAACAACAACAACAACAAACAGGAAGTTGTTATATTAAACATCAGCAGTGGCACAAAATTTTACCATCAGTGCATACTCACTTTAGATATGGTTAGAATTTTTTTTTATGACACTTTAACAGGTGATGACAAACTGATAAGAAGTTGGCATGCGCAACACATAGAAACCTGCTCCATCCTGTTCTAGACTGTGCCATTTACTCTATAGGGACAAAAAGTATTGGGGCACACCTCTTAATCTTTGAATTCAGTCCCATTGTCACAAGTCAATAAAATCAAGCACCTAGCCATGCTGTCCGCCTTTACAAATGTGTGTGAAAAAATGGGTCCTTCTAAAGAGCTCAATGAATTCGAGCGAGGTACTGTAACAGGATGGTACGATGCAACAAGTGACTTTGTGGAGTTTCTTGCACCCCAAAATATTCCATTATTAGGTGTAAGTGTTATTATCAGCATTTAGGAACCACAGCACAATGCTACCTGCCTGACTGCATCACTCCAACTGTAAAGTTTAGTGGAGGAAGGGTAATGATGTGGGCCCCTCACTTACCGAGACATTTTGGTCTATTCGGTGCTTCCAACTTTGTGGGAACAGTTTGGGGAAGGCTCGTTTCTGTAACAGCGTGACTTTGCCTCAGTACATAAAACAAGGAAGAACTGGAGCCCTGACCTCAACCACATCGAACACCTTTGGGATGAACCAGAATGGAGATTGCGAGCCAGAACCTACCTACCTCCCTCTCTCGCTCTATAAAACTGTTTTATTGTATTACACTCTTTTGCGTTGTCTCCTTTTGTTCATTTCTATCTAACTGTCACGGTTAAGGCTGTGTGTGGAGAGGGTGGACCCAAACGCAGGACGCAAACAGAATTAAATTAAAACTGCTTTATTTGCAGATTAACTTGAATGATACAAAACCCCAAAATCTCAACCTGGGCAAAAACACGCATGAAGCTTTGGAGAAAATAGAGAAACAAAACTAGACTCAGAAAACACACAGCTACAAGGGGGGAACACTGACGACGACAAAGAAAACTGAGGGATTAAATACACAAGGTAATTAGGGCAAGTGGAAACAACAGGGAACAACAGGTGAAGCAAATGAAACTAACTCAGGAAGCAAAACTAAACACAAAGGACAGGGAACACGAGACTGTCAAAATAAAACAGGAAAACTCATCGTGACACACGCAGACTAACAGAACACGAGGGCTAGAGAACACAGAGACAAAACACACAGGAACACAGGGAAGACCCAAATAAAGGGAAACTAGAAAACATACAAATAACTAAACACCAGAACACCTAACCATAACAAACAGATGATCTAATCTAAAAGAAACACCCAAAAAATACAACAAAACAGAGCTACACCGGGCCACCGGCCCACAACCATGACACTAACAGGGAATGTAATTGTGAGGGAATGTCATGTTTCCAGGCACTTAAAACCAAAATTCCAAAAGTATTAGTTTGAGATAAAATGTTTAATATATACTCAGGGCTGAACAACACTCTTTGGACTATTGGAGTAGCTAATAAAGTTTACTGGTTCTTGAAGCGCCAGCCAAAAGCAGTGCTTCAAAAATAGAGTGAGTGCTGGCAGAGTGTGTCTCTACCAGCACCTCTAAAGAGCTCATTTCGACCCAAAACAAAGCTGTTTAGGAACGAGGCCCCAGACGTGCAGTGGATTGTGCAACCTTTGAGTTGATTTCTTATTGGAAAACATCCTCAGAACACAGGGAGGGAACTGTGCACCCACCAACAGTATCAGATGTGTATCCTGAGGGAGGTCATTATTTTATGATGTGGTGCGTTCAGATGCCAGCGTGTAATGATGCACCTCAAGATGGGTCTCTCACTGTCTTCTGCAAGCAAACACTGCAGTTCAACATAAATACTCCTGACATTTCCATGGCCAGAGTTTAACATTGCTCGCACAGATCAGTTTTGCCTTCGCCTGTTCCCACACGAGTACTGAAGAGGAAAGCCTTGTTGTCATTACAAAACTGAGCTCTGAGCAGGAGCTTTGTTTAAAACTTTAATTTTTAATATCCATTGGAACTACATCAGGAGATCCTATTATTTGATTCTACCACTTATAAATTGGTGCAATTTCTTTTGTTTTGTCTTTTGAAATATTTGTTTTTAGGGAAAAAGGGCTCATTTTTAATGGTGCATTTGCAGATGATATCATCACACCGTGGCAGATATTAAATTAGCGAGTAGAAAAATATTTGATGAATTGTTTGGACCATTAGAATAAAGTAGAACGAGCATTCAAACATAGCAGGCCTTGATTGCATGTTTATGCATCCAACTTTTCCTATTGATTATCTTCTCACCAGCACTAATAAATAAATAAGAATTTAAATAATTAGTCATATAAAATTCAATCAATTCAACTGAATGATAATTAATAAAAGTTTTCTTGTATCTTAACGCGTTAAACTGTTCTTCGTCTTCCTTGGAACTGGAACTGAAATAAATCGCTCTAAAGAAATCAGTTTTTCTATTTGTCCCTTTATTCTCCATGGTTACTAAAAAAACAAACAAACCGCTGTAATACACCACCTCCCAAATAAAATTTATTGCACATTAAGATTGCATTAATATGTTAACCTGTGATTGGGTTTACTCTCCCTCAGAAAGAAAGCATTTATCCGACTCCGTGTGGTTACAGTTTTGTGCCTGAGGCTCAGTTTGATCTTCCAGTTTTCGGTGGTATCACAGACTGAACCTCAGCGTTATAATGTTACCCTGCATTAGCCTCAGGATAAGGACCTCCAGTAAGGGCTTACCCTATCTGCTGGTGTACATTTGCCATAGATACACATGCACAGTAACATCACAGACTGTATAAACACATAACAACTGCTGAGAACCTTGTGATGCAGTATTTGGGTGATAGGGGGGGGGGGGGGGTGAATAATTCACCAACTCCTGATGTCACTATGAAGTTGCCTGGCAGCCAGTAGGGACATTAGGAAGTCACTGTGGCAGATGAATAACTTTTCCTACAAATAG
>JAVDPK010002702.1:135714-162890 GCA_034780415.1 Cichlasoma orientale | reverse complement strand
CACACACACACACACACACACACACACACACACACACACACACACACACACACACACACACACACACACATTTATGTGCATACTAAATTAAATTCTTTTTAATTTTTTTTTATCTTAACAGTACTTACTCTTTCTAATGATATTTTAATTTAGGTACTACAAAACAAGGGAGTGACAATTAGCAAACTTAAAGCAAAGGAGAATTCAATTGTAGTTTAAGCAGTGGTGGGTACACATTACTGTTAGTCATGCATTTATATTACTATTACACATTTTTATTAGGGATAATACTATTATTGATTTTTTTAAAAAAATATGTAACAACTATGTAAGTAATGTGTTCATACTTATCAGGTCAAACTAATCCCAAATAGCTAATTAAATTTTCCATAATCTATAATTATCATGTTTACAAGGAGAGATAGTCTTGGCCTAAAGGACAAACTAAATAAATACATGAAAATTTTTGATTAAATAACCAATTAAATGGTTTAGTCATTAAAAAAAATACACTGTTTCCTGTTCCCTTGTTAAATTTTCATTTAGCATTTAATTATTTAGTTATTCAAGATTTTATTGTCCAAAATATTGTCCAGTATTTTCGATATATATTTAAAAATGTAAAGTCATAGAGAAACAATTATTAACTCATTATCTGTTCAGGTTACTCACATCTGTTGAAAGCTGATGTTGCATGGTAGGTTTTATTTACATTAAAGGTCCAGGTTTCACCATTGCAAGACTCATGTGACTATGTATTGTAATGTGAGTTAAATGATATTGATTTTGCAAAGAAATTACAAAGTAAGAAAAAGAAAGACCAGCACTTATACTGCTGTATAATAGAGGGCTACAAATGAACAGTGGATGCTCAAAGCTGCACTCCATCATAGTGTGTAAAATAAGAAGGGGGGTTAGGATGTTATTTGGCACAGCCATCACCTTCGAGAGCAATGTGCAATTATGTTGTAAAAAGAGGTGAATATGACACTATAATACAGGAAACCTGATAATACTGTTTAATTACAATGTAAAAACATTCATCTAAAATGCCTTTAAGATACTTATTACACAAAAAACATAAATATGACTGGTTTCTTTAAAATTTATTTTAAAAACGCCAAAGGTAATCATTAATTAATAAAACACTTAAAATACACCCTAAATTTAAAACAATTACAGTGTCAGGAAATTGCGCCCGAGCCCCGGGCATTATTATAATTCGGCTCTTCTCGTAAAGAACTAACATTGTGAGTGATTCCACAACTCAGCTGATTTCTAATAGTCCACTCACAGAGTTTATCACACACAGAGTTTGTGCAGAAGTTAATGTAAATAATACACTGATTAGAACACAAATACAAACAATCATGAATTTGAAAATGGTTTAGGTAATTATATGACTTGTACCAAACTAAAAAGTGCAACGTGTCTCTAAAACTGTTAAATCAAGAGTGAATAAATAAAGATGACCTGGCTGGGCACTGAATTGTACAGTAGAAGTTGATAAATGAATCAAATAGCACACTAATAAAAATGAACATGGTATGGATGAGGAGCTGGACTGAGTGGTCACAAATATGGGGTATGAAGATCTAAGAGGGATTTACAGTGATAGAAGTCTATGGTTGGATTGTACAAAGAAGTCCATTTCCATGTCTTTTCTTTGCACCAACATCACAGGTCTGGGGACAAAGGAGCATTGTGTGGCAGTCATTCAATCTAGTACTACTCTGTAACACTGATAGCAATAGCAAATGATCACAGAAAAGTGATGTCACCACAGCTGCTTGCTCAAACAACAGAAGTACCTTTTAGGATGGGCAGGTCTGAAGTCAGATTAAAGCCAGAAGGGAACTCAGAGTTTCGAGAGCCCCAAATAACACACGCTGATTACATGGCAGTGTTGGGTACATTTCTCCAAAGATGTAACCGGTGACCTGGGTAAAGGTTCAAAAGAATCTCACTTCACTCTCAAATCTGCTTATAACTTTTATTTGACCAAAACATAACGTTTCAACATTTTTTCTAACAGAGATCATGCAGAATGTAACATCTAAGCCCGAAAAGTTAAAGACAGACAGTCAATAACAAGTTAAAAAAAAAAAACTTGCAGAGAATCCACAGGCTGCTCAGCAGCCTCGACACTCTGGCAGTGAGCTGATGGAGATGGATGTTATAAATGTGATTGGGGAATGAGCAACAGGTGAGCAGATGTGTGTGTCTATGTTAATGGCCTGTGGTAAAATAAAAAAGGATCTGGTAGTGAACTGCTGAGCAGTGCGGTTCTAGGGAGTAAGCACCTTGTTGAAAACAGGCCCGTTCTTCTGATTTCTCAGTGCACAGTTTACATCCTCAATTCTTTTTCTCCCCTGTCCCATCCAACCTGAAATTCAAGCAGAGCGGGCACAGGAGAGGCACTAGAGAGAAGAGCTGAGTCAACAGACATTTAATAATGTTAAATATCTCCAGAGGTGGGAAGTAAAAAAAAGTGCAAATACTTCAAAGTACAAATCCTTTGTTACTGTACTTGAGTAGAATTTTCAGATATCTGTACTTTACTTGGGTTTTAATTTTTTCTGACAACTTTTCACTTTTACTCCCTACATTTTAATTCAGATATCTTTACTTTCTTCTCTAAATGCTAGTTAGGCTTAAGACATTTGAGTTATTTCTCGTTACTCTGCAGCTTCAAACAACAAACCAAATTGGACCTATGGAGGGAACAATAACACATAAAAGACAATCATATTGCTGTATCCATCATCGGTGCTTATCGCACATGACGAGACGAAGGCGACAAAAAACACATTATCTATGCATCATTCATTGAACTATTGCAAAGCCCACTTTAACCCCTCAGTAAGTATTTGCTGCAGATGTCCATAAGTTGTGGTTATGCATTTAGCTAGTGCTACAGAAGAGAAGTGAACATAAAGGAAGTAACATTTTTAAAGTTCTGGGTACTTTTAAATGAAACATTTATAACAGCTCAAAAATATCAGCAAACACAAAAACTGTTTCTGTGCAGTTTTTGTGCGTCTGCTAGCTTAAAGGTACAGTTGCTGCATTCCCAGAGACAAACAAATTGAAGCATGCTAATGTTTTGTGATTCAAAGGTTGCATGAAAATATTAGGCAGTTTAGTGCAGGCTACACTGGTTACTTTGCATTACTGTGGTGAAGTTTACAGTAATACAGCGTGTTGGACTGGTGCCGAGCAGCTGTGGTGTTCATGGTCACTGTTAGGTTACATGATGCTGATTAGATTCACTCACTCAATTACGCCGTTAAACTGGCTTTATACTGCCTAGGGGTTGGAAATCAGCCATACATCTCATGTAACAGCTGCTTGTATCTTGCTGAATTCAGTTGGCTAAAGTCTCAAAGAGCAGCGGCACAGCTCAGCTGATCACGGCCTGTACACAAAATCTACTGGAGCTCACAAACACAAATTATTGGGGCTTATTTCTGAGTGATTCTTTTCCCTTGCCACCTCTGGATCTTTAATGACCCCCCAGGGTCATTTCAACTTTGTGCAAATTATAAATGAAATCTGGGAACAGCAGCGTGTTTTTTATAGGCTGTTTATTCTGTGATTTCTGTAACAGCATAAGTTTGCCACTTTTAAAAAAAAATCTAATGAAAATGTATGTAATGAACCTTTTTTAATTGATTACACAAACTGAAACAACTTACAAGTACAAAGGCAATCTTATTTGTGGAGTCCTGCTCCTGTCATGATTAGTATACTCAGCTGTGTGTCACACATATTTTATATAAAGCCACGTCCGCAGTGGATGCACCAGCATTGCATTCTCACTCACAGTAAGTAGTAACATATATTGTCCTTTAGGAAATCTTATTTGTGTCTTGTGGCAACTGTTGGATAAATACAACCACTGCAACAAGCAAAAAGATACACAGGTCATATCAGCAACAAAAGAGGGCAGCTTGTCAGACGCCGCGGCTCAGAGCGTCTCCATTCAGTGCTCTCTTTGTTTGTTTTTGTATGTCTTTTGTGTAATCTTATTAACGGTCTGTTGGGCAAGCATCACGTACAGCTGACCTCCTGTTACTGGCATTAGAAATTCTCTTTTAAAATTTTTGTACATAGAATAAAAGTTTAGGATACTGAGATTGCTTTTCTTTGCGCTGAATGGGACAGCAGATATTTTTGCTGTGCTTTTGGCATAATGACAATAAAAGATTCTGATTCTGATCATAGATTCTTTCATCTCTGCTGCAGATGCATTTTTGGAACTGAGAGATCATTAAAGATGGTGTGCTTAGATTAGTTTCTGGTTTACAGGCACAGGGACCGAGGCCGACTGGGGAAAATAAACAGGACTGTTGTAATTCTTTTTGAAAACCTGTTGATTTTGTTGTTTCCTTTTCATGCGTCAATAAAGAGATATCCAACCATTCATCAACAGGTTTGTTTGACTTGGGGCTTTTTGAATCCTGGCATTTTAACACTAGGAGCTGAGGCTAAAATGTTCCCTGCTCAGTTTTATTTCTCGGTTTTATAAGCATGTGACAATCAGTGACACAGCTTCTCAACATTTATGAATTCCAGTATTAGCTGCAAGACTGCTGTATTTATTTTTAAATCTCAAAGATTTTCCCTGGCTTATCTGTTCAAAATCACTGTGTACGTCTTGCCCACCAGCCACACACACCGTGTGACGTGGTGTAATAAACTTGCTGAAACAGCCACCTAGAAAACCTGAAAACACTGTTACTGGACATACACAGACAGATCTGCGAGTTACAGACCACAAATTGTAAATGCAGCTGTAATTACTGCAGACATATTTAAAGCAGCACTTTAGGGTAAACTGC
This sequence comes from Cichlasoma orientale, assembly GCA_034780415.1. Lineage (NCBI taxonomy): Eukaryota > Metazoa > Chordata > Actinopteri > Cichliformes > Cichlidae > Cichlasoma > Cichlasoma orientale. The sequence goes on along the minus strand of JAVDPK010002702.1, from coordinate 158,046 downwards.
TGATAGCATGCGAGAGCCAGACATAGCATGTACACCGCCGAGCTCACATGCATGTGGCTGAGGCTGGCTTCAATTAAAACACTATTATTGTCAGAACTAATCAACACTCCTCATGGGGACCCCAGCAGCAATAATTAAACTTTCATTTATCTCTGCTGTCCGTGGACTGCTGAGCTCTAAAGTATGCCATTAAAATCCCACAGATGGTATTATCTAATTTTCTGGTTTACCATATTGATTCAGTGAAATGTTTGGAAAATCACAGTTTATCATGAGAACATGGTATTTATAGCTTATATTGGTCAAGCACATCATAAATCTCATTCTGAGAGTTGGCCGCAAGCTGCCAGACTCTGGCCCCAGTAACACGCTGCTCTGCTGAACGCGTACCTGAAGTCTGTTATTCATGGTTCATGCCTGTCTGAACCACAGGCTGATATTTTCTTTTCAAACGTGTCAACCTCAGCGTAGACAATTACATTTAAATGCTCTCTCGCTCCATGTGATATTATGGGAACTTCAGCGTTTAAGTAAGCAGAACAAAAGTCCAGTATGTACGTATGCTGCTGTTGTGTTGTAGTACCTGCACTCTAATGTCTTTTGGTCTACATCTCATTTGCACATGAGATACGATCAAGGAATGCCAAAGCTGCCTTTTCTATCATATCAGCTGTCTATACCGAGACTTCAGTTGGACAGGCAGTTGCATCTTTAAAGATGACTTCAAATAGCGCTGACAGTGCGCCTCTGTGCGTCCCCGCGTCACACAGCCGGAGGCAAAGAAAGCATCGTTTGATTTAGAGGCAGGAATGGCCTTTTGGGTCCTTGATTACCGGAACCCTGCATGCTTTCGTGTGGTCAGCATTCTGCAAGAGAAGGGTCAGTGTTATCAATGAAATAATCTGCGGCATTTAAAAGCAGAAACAGGGTGCATTCATGTGCTCAACTGAAGGCTTGACTCTTCGGGAATGGCCTAATCCATCTTCCTGAGAAATGAGAGGACAGGAACAATTATCTGCCGAGCAACATGTCCTCTTTTAAACAGAGCGTGCCCGCTGCTTACTGCAGCCTCCGGTTCATCTTCCTGGAATGTGCAGTCGGAGGAAGTTATGAAAGCAATGTTGGACTTTTGATTAAAGTGATATTACTAATGATCCAGATGAGAGCCTCAGGTCAGAATGATTAATCATTTGATGTCAGAGGAAATTATTCTGTGGCTTTAGTTTCACAACAGTGAACATCTAGAGCTGTCTTACACTTCTGTATGTTGGGTCGAGTCTTTAAAATTACTTTCATTCATTGGCTAATGACATTCACATATGGCAGAGATCAGAATTTGCACTGCCCTAATGACAAAATAATTTCCCTTTCTTTGTACCGCTGATGCAGTTAAACAGTGTGAGTAGTTTTGGTGTCACTGAAGTTATGTCTGTAAGGCAAACATTTAGAGATTATGGTTAATGTATTGTTTGTGTATATTAGGCCTATAAAGTAGTTTTTTTTGAGCATTTAATTGTTTGGCTTCCCAATGAATTTCCTGGGCTGCTCACAAACCAGCAAACATGGTTAAAGCGGTGATGTTACAGATGCTGTCAGAAGCTTACAAACACTCATCGTGGACATGAATGTCACGGTAATTTGGGGCTTTTAATGATTTCTTTGAACTGTTCTTTCTCCAGGGTGGAATTATTGTACAGCAAACATCTTTAATGACTTTAAAAAACAAGAATTTAGTGGACAGGTTTGAATTTATTTGGGATTTTCTCTAATCCACACAGGGTCAAAATGACACATGTAGGCTCAAACATGAACATACACCCCCGCTAATGTTTGGTTAAATGTCCAATAGCAACCCAACTGTGTCCAAGTTTCAGCTGTCTAGCTGTTGATTTTTAGGTGAAGTTGAAGAATTTGGAGGTAGTCCTCCTTCTTCATTATTCCATCCACTTTGTGCAATGTAACAGTACCACTGGCAGAAAGACAGCCCCTGAGCACGATGCTACCACCACCAAGGTGCCAGCTGAGGTTGGTACAGTGTTCTTAGGTTTGAAAACTGCACCAAACATACCTCTTGTCTTTGTCTCTTCTGAACTTTTCTCCAGAAGGCATTTGGGTTGTCCATGTGAGCAGCTGCAAATTTCAGTTGAGCTTGGAGGTGTCAATATTGGAGCAGGGGTATGCATCAACTATGTATGTTCCCCAGGTGGGACCACCTGTCACAAAACACAGGTCAGCACAGAGACATCTGCACAGACCCTCACGCTCATCATCTGATGATGAAATTTACATCACTGGGACTGTAGGGTGAGAAGCTCGGTCATACAGGAAGAACTCAGAGTAGAGCTGCTACTCCTCCATATTGAAAGGTTAGGGTTAGGGTTAGGGTTAGGGTGTCTCCACCATGGCCTACTGGGAGGAGACCCCAGCGCAGACCCAGGACATGCTGGCAAGATCACATCCTAGGGTAGCTTGAGGTCACTTTGATGTCCCTCTGGAAGAGTTAGAGGAGGTGGCCAGTGTCTCTGTTTAGACTCCTGCCGCTGCGACCTGGAACGCCAGTTACATACCAACATTTAACCTTTTAACATTAAATTAATTCTAAAGAAAGGTGAAAGAATCCCTATTAGCAGGGTTACAAAATGGCAATGTTCTCAAACTACTGGGCAGGACCCACTCAAGGCCTACAGAGTGACTGCGGGGTGGGTGTGAAAAATAAATAAACATGAGTTTGCTCTTGCAATCACTAAAATTAAGTCACTAAAATGAATCTTTGATCCTGCCACACAAAGTTTAAGGGTCACTGCAATAAGGACTGATGAGTATTTATGGATTCAATGCAGTAATGGAAAAAAAATAGAGCATGTGAAGAGCTGACAAACTGCGAGAAGTATCTCTGCAAAATATCTCTGTTTGTCTCTGAATGCACTTAAGTTTGAAAACTCTTTGATCCCAAAGTCTTAATTTCTGGATAATTCCAGCATCAGTCACAGGGCTTATCTGTTATTAAAAGCAGAATGTTTTTTTGTCCTTTTTCTTACTTGGAAAGAGTTGAAACAGTAGTGAAAAAAGCTGTCCAAATCATTTCTGCAAGTGATAGATGCAAACTAGGATTTTGTTGTAAAAACATGAGTTAAGCAGTAGAATATGTGAACCAAATTCCTGTTTGGAAACAGCTTTTAACGAGAAGAGATGTGCAGATAATCCATCATTAGTGTCATTCTGAAGAAATCTGGAGATTAAAAAAAAGAACAGTCACCTGCACTGAAATCAAAGCAAGTGTGTGTTTGTGCGCATTTGTGTGTGTGTGTTTTTCTTGTGATGTCCAAACACTTAATTTCCTGGACCCAGACTTGCTTCCTTTTGGCCAGCTGTTCTAATAGTGAGCCATCTGCCGTATGACCCACGTCATCAGGCCAACTCACATCTGCTGGATGTCGACTGGTGAAAAATGGAAAGACGGTCTCTTGGATGAATTGTTCATATATTGTGGGGTGTAGTCCGTATGAACGCTCTGTACGCGCCACATCAAAGTCAGCGACAGTCTTTCGCGGAGCTCCACCTCACTGACAAAGCACGATAGATATGTTACTGGGTCTCCACCGCGGGAAACCCCATATTCTGGACAGAACATAAACACCCAAATTTCTGAATGACCCCAAATGAAAGGCAGACTTACAGTACACTGACTGATGTGTTGTAATGAAGCGTGTTTGTGGGTGGCAGGCTGGGAAGGTGAAACCCTTCCTGGATTGTGTGATCTATTAATGAGAAGCAGACTCAGTGAGGCACAGTGAAACTGGTTTACACTGTCTTCAATTACACGAAAGTTTAAACCCACAAGGGCTTTGATCATAATCCAAAAAAATGCTAATCCAAATTGTACTTCACACAAAATGTAAGATGTTGTATCTACAGATTGCCGTACTGCTTTAATGCAGTTCTGCCAAATTATTTGATTTCTGTGCTGTGTCATTTCAATTTAATGCACTCTTTATTGCATGTGGCGCAACTCCAGTGGATATCGAGAGAAACGGGACAAAGAGCATGGCAAGTAAATAAATAAACGCTCCATTTTTAGGTTTTTTTTACTTGGTGGCTAGATTGCTTTTAATAGCCAGTCAAGTTTGCAATAATCATAAGAAAAACTACGACACAGGAAAAACTGAACTGATGCAACAGATGCAGTCCAGTGGAACATCAACTTTCTCCATCTAAACATTTGTGTCAGGGGTGAAGTGATGTAGCACAACACTAAGAATGATCAATGGCAGTGCAAGAGACGGTACGTTTGGGAGAGGATAATTCAAAACAGTTAAGCCCTGTTTATACTTGGAGTTACCAAAAATTGTCACAAAACATACTTCAGGAACTAAGAATACCTAACATGCTGTGGCCTTGTTTATTTCAGCAAGACAACCCAAAACCGCATTCTGCATGGGTTTTTAACAGAATGGCTTAGCTGTAGAAGAGTGTGGGTGCTCAACCGGCCTTCCTGCATGCAGGTCTGTCACAACTTGAAGACATTTGGTACTTTATGAAACCCACATATGCTGGCGTACGGTGCGTCCAGCAACAACAAATTGTAATCTTAAGCCTAATCAGTCTAGTCTAAAGTATCTAAGACCTAAACTGTGTGTTTACCTTACTGGCCGCAGCGATTACACTGTCTAGTTGCCGTGAATTGTATTGAAACTGTGGCACCTGGCAGATGACCACCTGCATAATCTGACTGCCTCGGCCAGTGTAAACATAGCTATAATTTTACAGGAGAGATTAAAAAAAAAATCCATTTGTAATTAATTTGTAAGTGATGGAAAACCTCACCCAGTCTACTGTGAATGGATTTCCACCATGCAACTTTAACCTTCCCTCAACTCCAAGCTGCAAATCAGCCGTGCTTTGCGTTCTCCGCTGTCACTGTCAGGTGATATTTTCTATGCTGTAGTTTCACAGATGGCTCGAATTCTTAAACGTTTGCAAATCAGCAGTGGTTTAAGTATTAACACAGCAATATAATAGTCCAAATGTGGTTACTGTGTGGAGGCTGGAAGTGATGATAGCATGTTAGAACGTAAGATAATCCCACGGGAAAGTCTTTCCAACTGAAAGAGCCAAGAAAACAATCACAGATTTTGACCCAGGTCCTCTAGCACCCCCCCCCCCTTCCCCCCATGAATCCCAACTCAAATGTTTGAGTTCAATTCAGTGACATCCGCTAACATCTAATACAGTCGAGCTGTCATGGAGCAGAAGCTTTGCTGCCCGGAATCGTCACATCACCTTCCCTCCATCAGGACACCATCGCATTTAATCTGCTGTGGTTTCTCCACACTTATCAGCGCAAGTGCATCAGCATGCAGTTTTCCTCCCCTCTGAAGCGTCAGCAGACTGTCATTTGAAGTGTCCTCTCTTTCCTGTTTGCATGTATTAAATCGATCAATGTGCCTGAAATGCCACAGGCAATCCAAACCCATCCCATCTTTGCGCTGGTCCTCTGATTCACTGTCAGCCCATTTCACCGTCACTGCAGGGACTTTTTCAGCTGTTTCATCAGCAGTACTGAAGGAAAACAAACTCTAGCTGGGCACCACCCAATGTTTATTGAATAAATCTCAGTTTTTACTGTGATTTTATTTTTTTTTTTGCTTTGTTTTGTAATTGTTATTTGAACACAATCTTCAATTTATCCCACAGAAGAAAAGAATAAATAAAATAAAATGAAAACTTCACGATGACAGAGGTACTTACTCGGTGGAAGTTTACGTTATGCAGACTTACTCCTCAATTAATTATCCAAACTTTGTTTCCCACTGGTTACTTCTCCTCTGAAAATGGATGAGGGCTTTTCAGATGTGTTTCTGGTCAAAGCAACTGTCTGGTAAATCAATGTGCAGTCAGGTGACAACGGAGGCTAAAACAGTATCACCTCTGCATCTACAGTTACACCAGACAAGTCCAATACTTCCTCCCACTCCCCAGTTCAGTTGGTTTCCCATTGTCTCCAACAAAAGAACTTGACACTTTGAATTGGAGGCTGTGATGGATCGCTTTTGAGGTCAGAAGCCTTTTACCAGTATTCTGGTTTCATCCGAGCCCAGCCAGGCTTCCAGCCTTGAATAGATGCTTCCAGCTTGTGTGAAGACTAAAGTAGTATTAGGTGAGCTATTGTGGGGAAATCATTTTGATTGCTGGCTGCTATTTTTATACTGACAAGGTGACTTTTGTGCTTGATTTACACGCACTGCGCTTCGTATCCTCCCCTGTTTCGTTTAGTGCAGTATGAATGTGAGAATGTTGGATTTTCATTTTTAGAAGTTCCATCAAAAGCGCCTCACATTATTATGTGCACCTGAAACATACATATAATACAAAGGGCAATACACCACCACTATGTTACAACAGTGATTCACTCTGTGAGTGCATTATTCACGTGTGCTTTACCTGCCTGAAACTGAAAGGAATCATTGTACTCAGAAATACATTATCTAACCAACATGAATATAATTTATCCCCATGCAAGACTCGAAGAACAACAAAGGAGCCTCTATAATTCTTGCATCAGGAACCTTATCACCTTCGTCATCCCTTGCATCATGAGGGATGTCTTTCCCAGGGAGAAAACAATGATTATCTGATTTATTTTTTTTTAAATTCTATGTTATTCCGGAATGCTGGTTAACTCTAAACTGCTTGTTTTCCTTTCATATTTGACCGGGTATCGTTTTAAAATTTTAACAATTACCTCAGACAGATAACTGATTTCTCTTTTTAATGGAAAATGTTCCACCTCACTTGCAAAAGCCTTTTTAAACTTACTAAACTGACTTATGTCCTCCCATTTCCTATGCGCGATCGCAGTAAAAAAAAAAAAAAAGAAAAAAGGATGAAGTGCTCAGTTAAAATACACAGTGTATAATTTTATAGCTTTTTCCCAGCGGAGCTCCTGGTGCCGGCGTCCAGACGACAATGCGAGAGCAGCAGCGCAGCGCACAGATCAGGTTCATTCTTTGTCAGTTGTGAATGGGGCGGAGGAAGAAAACTCATTAGAATCCTATCAAAAGAAAGTATCCGAGATCATAAAACAGCCGGCTACAGGAGTAAGCGCTCACTCGCGGCCAGACAGAGTCACAGTGGAGACTTCTTGTCAAGTTTCTTTCTGACCCCCAGAGCATCGGCGCTTTAACAGATCCGCTTTTTTTTTTTTTTAATTTATCCTTTCGCTTCTTCACCTGTCCCCGTGTCTGTTTATTTCTTTGTTTTTACATTAATCTTCAATGGCAGTCCTTCTTTTAAATATTTGACAGTTTCAGAACCAAAAACTTGGCATCATTACTACTGTGTGTACTGCAGTCTGACAAGCGCGACGCATGGACACAGCCAGGGCGCACACGTCTCACTGAGAACCTTTTTTTTTTTTTAAATTAAGTTGTTTGTTTTTTTTTTTGGTTTTTTAAAACATTTTAGTGTTTTTGAGGATGCTCGTCTCTACTTGGACTAGATATTGTGTTGTAGTGTTTCTCGTCGCTACGCTGAGGACTGGGACATCCCAGGTATCAGAGGCGCGCCCAAAGGCGAACTCCATCAAGCCTGGTCAGCTGGAAGAAATACCGACACCGGCTACCAACCGCTCCGCCACTGTCACTAAGAAACACAACATCCAGGTAACTTCAATTATTATACAGTCTGAGAAAATATCAACTGAGATGTCAGAGCACTTCTTTTTCTTTGGTACCAATGAGACAATTTATAAAATATGACAAGAATAATAACTTTATTCCCCTTTCCAATTTATGATTGTTGAGTGAGAATCGGTGTGGAGCATTTTCTTTTGCACAATTAAGCTGTAAAATAGTAATATATACCTTCAGAAAGCTGTCATGTGCGGATCGTTATTGAAAATTGGGAGGATTGGACCCCTCATAAATCCTAATTGCCTTTCAAACCTGACGCCACAGTCGGGTGCAGCACACTTCCACAGTAAATCATTAATGCCAGCAGAAAAGTGAGAAAAAGTTAACACTTGGGGTAATTTTCTGTCTGGATCTGAGTGTCATTAAAGTGGTCCAGGCGCTTGCTGGGATTATGAGATTCTGTGGGGCCACTCTTACCCACCACTTAATACCCACTCAAAGAGTTATCGATCCCTGCTGTTTCAACCAAGTGCGGCATTACTGTTGTGCGAGAGCAAACGTGGGATTAAAAAACTGTGAACATTATACTTGATTTACCAAGTGAGGAATCAGAGCTGCGGCTTGGCCGGGAAAATTTGCAATCCAGCCAATAATTCCTCAGTGGTGGATGTTTTAATCCACCTGGAAGGCAGGCGTGCATATATGAAAGAAGCAGGGCGCGCCGTTCACGCAAAAGAAGCTGACTAAAGCCAGGTCTTAATCTCCCAGAAAAAGATGTTTCACTGCAAAGAATCACTTCACCTCATTTTTAAATTAACTCCCGGGACTCTCAATGTGTAGCGCTGAGAGTTGGTCTCGATGTCTCACAATATGCGAGCAGTAGATGGCACTGCCACATCTCCCAGACAGAGTCTGGCCATCATATCAGCTCAGTCATTACCCTGAGCTTAACTGCCCTCACACCCCCACCTCCCAGGTGAGTGGGCTCACCTGTTGTGCTCTCACTTGGCCTGTTTAATTCGCCTTTCATGATAATGTTGCATATCAGTGAAATGCTTAGTTTGGAGAAAGCAGTCATCCAGCTCATACTGAAGAATTATGGAAAAGATCCCCCCTGCCAGACCACAATTTGAGCGCCTGGTTACTTCTTTGCTTTTGCAATGATTTGGAATGGTTTGGAAGAGTGGACTGAGGGAAAACAATCTATGTGTGCAGAAACCACCATACTGTTACAAAAGTATAATGTCATGGTGTACTGGGTCCAAATGAGGACGGCTAATATCATTTATGAGGTTTTCCAGAGTGGTAAAGAAACAGCCGCAGCTCAGCCGTGGCCAGACTTGTGGCTTGATGATGGCAAGCGAGCTGCACTGTCCTTCTGCCTCTCATCACGCAGTGGCTATTTGTAAATAGCTGTATTAAATAGCGTAATAAATCAAAGTCTGATTTGCCCACGTTTCTGTAACGGAAAAGTGTCCCACAGGATTCATTTTGAAGCAGGCAGCAGGACACAGTTTTTTTTTTTTTATTATCTGTTTTACTGTGAAGCTCTCCAATAACTGTACCTGAGATTGCGCAGTTACACACACACACATGCCATTCATGAGGCATTTGGCACCACTGGTAAAAAGGGCATGTGTCGGCTCAAGTTTTCTCTGCTTTAGGAGGAGACTTCGGTGCCGATGCGTTATGAATACGTTGTAATACTGCTAAGTTTGACACAATCCGTGAGGAGAGTTGGCAAATTAGGGTTCAGGAAATGTGAAATTCCCAGTTATGTGAAAGACAGTCTCAACAGTTTCCCACTGTACCCATTAAAAAAAGAAAGAAAAACTCACACTTTTCTGTCAGTACAACCAATATTTTTTACATGGTTTGATGCAGCTGTTTGGGGTCCTGAAACCCTCTCACGGTTAAAGATTATTCAGAAAATGATGAGGAATCTCCTCAAAAATTGCCCACATTGGCTTTTATTTCGCTCTATAGCAAATTACTGAGGGAGAGACTGCAGCCGCCCTGTGAAGACAAGCAGGAAGCCGGGGTGTAATTTGGTTTTGTATCCATCAGATTAGAAATGTTGGTCAAAGCCTTTGGGTTAAAGGAAGCATTTGACAACTTAATGTGCTTTGATTTCCTGTAGCTGCTGACAAAGGTTGGCCATGAGGGTGATATTAATCACACACACAAACCAGCGAAGGCTTTGGCAATTCCTTTGTGTACAGAAGGGGCAAACGGCCGGGTGTTTTCCTTTTGTCTCGTCCTCTTCACGTCAGCCTGACCGGAGTAAAACCGACAAAGCCAAAACCTCTAAAACCTTGACAGCCAGCGCTCGTGGGTGGCACTGTTGGCTTCTTGGAAGGGAACCAACAGAAATGGATAGCATGGGCAGGCAGCCCTCACCACTGTAACCTCTGAACCCACAAGGGAACCAACACTCTGGCGGCATTCGTGCATTACGCGTCTGCAAAACATCAGCAGCCGGTCAGTCGGCCTTAACTAGTTGCTTTATTGAATTCACCAGAGGGTTTACTTTAACAAGCGATCCCTGAAGGCTCTCCATATAAAAATATAACCCCCCCCCCCCCCCCCAGCCAAAAATGACTGTTCAGTGATCCTAATGAGCTAAGAAAGAGAGAGAGAGAAAAGGCAGGGAAAGGTGTGACTGCTTATTTGTGCTTTATTCTCTTTTCCAGTCTGTGGGTCCCTCGGGTGCCATGAGGCCCCTGTGCCAGAATCATTAGGGTTCTCATGCGGAGACCACCTTTACTGTAATTAAACCTGTTAATGAGAGAAGAGACCCTGTGCACCTCTCATTTCACAAGATTACACCTTTTAAAGCAGCGCACCTCCCACAGTACCGTCACGCGCTTTCCCTCTTTCCCCCTGACAGTCTTTGAAGGGACCGCTCGCGTACAGTGACTGTAGGCCTTTCTTCAGGTACAATGACTAAGATCAACTCAGAATGTATACTTAACTTAAGGAAGGCCTAGTTTTTAGAGACTTTGGATCCTACTGCTCAAAGGGACACGGTTATAAACACATGTGTTTTGAGTGATGAAAGACGCCGAGTTGTGTCTGAGGACATGGTTTGTATGAGTGACTTGTGCGCAGTCTTCCCTATGTTATCTGATAGCGGCCGTCTGTGCTTTCAGGGCATATGAAGTTTGTTTATTCAGTGACATCGTTTGTTTGACTCTTTAAGGCCCCTGCCACTCATTAACACCATTCACTGCCTCAGGTTATGAGCCTGAGCTCCGAAGGAGCGCAAAAAGGGCGGATGTTTAAGAATGTGCTTTGTTGGATATTTTTTTCACACAAAATTATTTTGGGGAGCAGAAGAATATTGCAGTTGATAGTTACATCAAATGACAGCCCTCACTACTGTCATGGTTCATAAAGGTGATTCTTTGCCATATGCAGCAGACAGCAGTTCTGCCTTAGGTTTTATTAGAGTTTTATTAGTGTTTGCATTGGAGCTCCATATCAGAGTTCCATTCAGCAATAAGGTTACGGGTGCTTCAAATTACACAATAAAATTCATAATTTCTCCATGTCCTCATGTGTTATCTGATCTGATGCATCTGTAACATCTTAAAAAATGTTCAAAATCATATTAAAAACAAAATACAAAAACCAAACTTGTCAGCTGATGCTCAGTCTGATATTTTGTTGGACCATCCAGCCACCCCAACCTCTTGTCTGTCATTCTCTCACATTACCTTTGCTCCTCTCAAAGTTACTGAGGGTTTTTTTTTTTTGTCACTTGAACATAAATAGCTGCAGTCTGGGGGCTTAAATTACCATTTTGTTCTGTTGTTTTACTGCTGCTGTCCAGTCTTCATGCTGGTTCCAGGTTCTTCCTGGGTTCTAAACATAGAGGAGATGAGACCCACTTAGTGTTATTTATTTTTTATTTTTTTTAGAATTACAGGGCTTTGCTGTTGAATTATATCAGCACTTTGGAATGACTGTAGAGAGGTAAATAAGGGACTGGTGGAGAGGGTTCAAAGCCCTGTATATCCTGCAGTAAATCCCTTGGAGATTGTTGCTCCCGCACATTTAAGGTTCCTCTTCAAAGCCACAGAGCTTTACCAGCACGAGAGCAACACGAGACAGGGCCGGGGGCTTCCCTTATTGCTCTCTGTCTGTCTCTTCCTTTATCATCTCACCAGCATGCCAGAGAGGCTGCAGAGTACACAGCGCTCAACCCACTTCCTATGCAGGATCCAAGGCTGTGCTTTTATGTTGCTAGGCTGTCTAAGGGAAAATAAGGGAGCAACAGAAAAAGAAGATATGAGATTAATAAGATGCATCCCAAATGAAACCCTGTCCCTCAGATGTTGCAAAGGAGGCGTTTTATAACATGACAAGATAAGGCAAGTTCATCACCTGTGATTTAGGGGTCCAGCCTTCTATCATTGGGTTTCAAAGGACTGTCTTGCAGTTGGAGCCATGATGGAAGAGGTGAGCCCCATTCCCACCGTGCCCCATGCACTGTGATCCATGCAAACCTGCTGGCTCAGGAAGACAGATAGGATTGAATGCAGGTAGTTTGAAGTACTGCTGCAAGTGACTGGATCCATTTGTCTTCATTAGATCACAGGAATTTTTTTGCTGCCAGGGGAAAAAAAAAAAATCTTGAACTTCTGTTGAGGCCACATTTCCAGCATATTCTTTTTCTCGACAGTCCGCTGCAATGTGCGTGTTTCTTTAAAGGAGGAGCTTACACAGTAACTGAACTCACCAGCTGAGCAGGAAAGGTTATTCCTCGCTATGAAAACAGCAGTTTGCAAAATCCCGAGAGAACCTATCGGGTAGACTTTGAGTTCAAGGTATAGTCTGAAAGTTTGGGAAATACGTTTGTTGATTTTCTTGCTGAGGAATCAGTGCAGAGGTAATGTGTGCAAAGCAGCGAGTTGGAGCCAGGAGGTTATTAGTTGGGATTAGGATAAAGACTGCTGCTTCCTCCTGCTTATGCTAATATCTGACCTTTCCATATCCTGACAACAGTTCTTAACCTTGTAGCAATTAAGAAATTTTTGGAATCCATAAAGCATCAGGGATTTGTTGCTTTCATCAGCAATGCTAATCATTTGCATTATAGGAATCTGTCATAATGATAGATGAGCGTTCAGTTTAATATTTCAGCTCATTTTTCTATGGCTATATCATTGCATCCATGTGTTTCCAGTCTGAGAAAGTCAGCATGGCAACCCTCCAACAAGTCTAATCTTGTTCATTTTCTGAAGCTAAAGCTCATGAGTAACAACTTCTAATGTGCTGAAATATTGATATTGTTGATAGCTGATTTAAACATGTGGTGTACATTGACGTCTGGAATGGCGCCTGTTCTTTTGGGGATGGCAGTCCCTCTCCACTGACCTTTATACCCCCAAAAGGAGTTTGTTATATTTACTGCGGCTGTAATGATTTTACTCTGATTTAAACCTCTTTTATCTTCACTCACATGTTGACTCTTCCATGTTTGTCAGTGGTAAGCTACAATAAATCAAATCTGTCAGTGCACTGCCAGGGAAATGTGGATGTTGTGCCGGCAGTGCAGTGCCACCAAAACATGTTGTGCAAATGTCAGTCTTCAGTGGACATAATTTACTAATAGATTCCTTTAAAACTCAGTTATGTGTGAATATGTGTACGGTTGTGCAAATATGTGGTGCATTTCATATAATAACATATCCTCCAAATTAAAATGAAAGGTTAAAAATGAGGGAACGATGTTCAGCAATTGCAGAAACATAGTGGCCTCTGTGTGTGTGTGTGTGTGTGTGTGTGTGTGTGTGTGTGTCTCACACACCCTGCAGCTGTTTAAAATGCCCCCCTGTGTTGATGAGTTCGTTGCAAATTCGTGACATTATTTAATTTGTCAGCGAACTCCTTTGATTTGTGTTACAATTTATGCCAAAGTCCTTTGCTCCTGCTCCAAGTCTAATGGCAATGGGTCTCCCATGTGTGTGGAATCATCAAGACAGTGGTTCCAATAAAGAAAGCCTCATGTCCGCGTACACGCTTGTTATCAGAAGAGTGAGCTCGGCTTTAATTGCATTTCTCGCTGCTATGGATAGTTAAGTTTAAGCTTTCTTTGTGTGGTCCCTTCATTAGGGAGAAGATGTAAAAGCCCTTGTGTTCTTGGCTGCATAATACTTCTCAAGCCTTTTGGTGTAAAAACAAGAAATGCTAAAGCAAAAACAAAGGCAAATGAACTGTAAAGGAGCGTGATTGGCTACTGAAATGTAGTCCCATTAAGCCTGTGAGCAGTTGGAGGATACTAAGAGAAGCTGAAGGGGGTTGCCTTGGTTTGGTAATTTTAATAGCGGTATGGAAGAAGAAAAAAAAACATTTAGTGAGAGACAAGTTAATCCCTACAACATGTTGTCCCCTTAAACTTGGTATAGAGGGACCACAGCCTGTAGTAATTTCACCCAAAACAAACAATATATTTCCCCACATACCCCCAGTGGTATCTAGCCATTCAGGCAGTCTTGGGTTAATTTGCTAAGGTTTTGGTTCTTTGGGCCACCCAGTAATTACAAAGAAAGTGAGCAGATTTTAGCTTTGGCCTGCAAAACATTAAAACATGTTTTTAACTTCTTTTTCAGAAATAGAAATTTGTGTCCTTGTATTGTAGCCTAAAAAAAAAAAAAGCTAGAATAAACAACTGGGGAACTTTACAGGAATCCAAAATTTCTCTCTTTAAAGAAAAGTATTTATTTATAGTTTTTCTGTGGCACTGATCCACACTGGTGCGCACTCAGAAAGAGACTATTGGCATCTGGGGAGCAGAAACTGTGTGACCGGAGAAATAACCATTATTGACACAAAGTGGGTGGGTAACACGTTAAACTAATCTCAACCGTGAGGCAGCTAGCAATGGAAAATACTGCTGATTAGCACATGAGAGGTGGAAAATATGCAAGAGGCTTACCTACCAACCAGACACTGGCATGCACACTAGCATCCAGCTGTAACGCAGCAAATAAACACAAGGGTTGGGCTCTAGTTCAGTCTTTCCTAGACCCTGTATTAGGTCCAAATGAAACTTTGCTCAACTGCTCTAATCAGTCATTTTGCAAAACAATTGAAGACCTGCTGCTGATTAGAAAGAACAGACCTGCCACCACTATTATAAAGGTGAAATGGGTGTGTTTGTTTTCAGGGGTCTCTGCAAAGACCCCTGAACATAACAGGAAATTCAGTCCATTCTGTTTTAACTATGCTTTGAAGGAACTTGCCACAGTTGTGATGTTTGGAAAGGTATTGCAATATTGTGAGCAAAAACTGCCAACTACATCACTTTTAAACAGCGGTGCGATGTGCGTCGCAGCACTCTGTTAATTTGGGGAACATTCAGTGGGCGATGACATGTGGGAGACACAAAATCTTTTACAAGAAAATATATGCCATGTTGAATTAAAAATACTGGGTGGGGATTAGTTTACCGTCTCAAGATGTTTCACTGGCCCAGTTAAAAGAGACCGTTTCACGACTTCGGATGCTGACAGGATCCACGTTCCTGAGGGAACCGTGTGTCCAGTGGGCACTCTTTTCAGAAAGTGGGCTGATGCGCGCCTTTCCAGAGGAGAAAATAATGACCCTGCAGATGCAATTAAGGGAATTGTGTTTACACTGCAACCACATGTGCATGTGCTTTATGTTGCTCGATGTCACTTTGGCAAATATATCAAAGTCAGATATCAAAAGGCAACATTTGCTGTTTATTTTTTCGTAAAATGTGTTGCGAGGACTTGAGAGGACTTTTAATGTGCTTTTGACATAACTGGGTGATTAATCTGCAACTGAACTGGCATCAGCATTGCTCCTCGCACTACATCAGTGAGCGTTTCCATAAAAAATGCCACGTCAGCAGTGCAAGTTATGTCAGGCGTGGATTTTAGATTTGGCTGTCCATAGTGCTGATTTAAAATTCTGCTATCATAGGTTCTTCCATAAACTTTCTAAACAGATATTTTCATGTAGCAAATTCATCATGTTTTCTGTCTCCAGGTGTACCCTTGCAGCAATGACAGGGAGTGCAGCGTGGGCAGTTACTGCCACAGCCCTCAACAGGCTCCTTCTCGTTGCCTCACCTGCCGCCGGAGAAAGAAGCGCTGTCATCGAGATGCTATGTGCTGCCCCGGGAACCGCTGCAGCAACTGTACGAACACACACACACACACACACACACACACACACACTGTGGTGCATTTCAGTTTCAATTGCATCATGACCGCAGGGCATTGTTGTGAAAATTAGATTTCTGGTTTTATTCAAATGTTCTTGAAAAAGTGGGTCTCAGTTATAGAGCCAATACATTTAAATAATGTTGAACACATGCTTTCAGACAGAACCCTGCACTGTAGTTGAACTGAGGCCCAGAGGTTAGGAATCAGCGGTCACATGTTGCAGTGTGAATAGCATGAATGTGTGGCAGAGGCTGTGCTGAAACTGCTCTTTGTTTAAAATTGACATGGCTGACTAACTCATATAGGAGTTCTTTTCATCATGTTCTGAAAACATTCATTTAACAGTCATTTCGCAGATGCTAATGTGTCCTGACCGGTCAATTTGGCAGTTAGGTTTAACAATCCGTTCCATATTTTTTGTTTTTTTTCTGACAAACTAAGCAGGGTTGGTGTTTTCGCTGCCTTTATATATATTTCTCTCGTTTTTATGCCTGCAGTTATTTGTGTGCCCATCTCTGAGAGTGTGATCTCACCTCACATCTCAGCATTAGATGAACATATCAAGCTCTCCTCCAAAGACCACGGCTGGAAGAAGAGTGGGAAGGGACATGCCAAGCATTCTCTAAAAGGTAAAGTTTGACAGCAAAAAGTGTCCAGTGGAAACCGATGATATCTAAACATTATCATATGCCATTATTGCTTTTGCTCTCGTATTATATTTGCTCTCCCCCTCCCTTAACCTGGTCTGGATGGCTGAATCGTTTTCTTATTTACTTTCAGAAACTGCTAAAGAGTTTCAGCTATGCTGATAATTGCCCCTCTGCTCATGTGTCTGTGCCTATGTGCCTCAAGCACAGCATGGGGATCCTAGAAAAAACAAACAAACACAATGCCTTTGCTGTTTCTGCATCAACTTAAATCTGCACAAAATGTTTCATTGATAGCACACCTTCTACGATACACCAGTGCAAACCACAGAATGCAGCTTTGGCATAATTAAAGCGGATAACTCACTGAGACCCCTGCTTAGCATTCATGTCACCTGATTTAAGTCAATGTAAGGGGATATCAATATAGTAATCTGTTTAATGACACACTTACTTACTCTAAGTAAGTGTGTCTAATTACTAAACTCTAAATGCACCCTCGAGGCAGCAGGCTGCAATGCTAAAATAATCGTGGAAATAACAGTCCTACTTAAAGCTGCCATAAATGAGGCCATTTGGTTTTATTTGTACTTGACTCGCCCGCTCGCCTTACACATTATTACATTATAATGGACTTGTGAGGGTTGCCACTTAAGAATACTCAACCCAAAAATTCAGTGATGTTAAATCAGTGGAAAACAGTCTGATTTAACAGCCCATCACATAATGGAATAACTAGTCAGCAAAGTGGGGTTTGTGAGGGTTTGGATAGTAATGCGCTTCCTTTGCTTCTTTACTTTGGTTTATGTTTCTCCAAGTACAGCTATGCCAGCTTAATGTACAGTCTGGAGTTTACCATTCGCTTGTTTATCGCTGCTCACACATTTTTCTCGTCTTCTTCCGCCAGGCCACGAGGGTGACTCTTGCTTGCGTTCTTCCGATTGCTCAGATGGCTACTGCTGCGCCCGCCATTTCTGGACCAAAATCTGCAAACCGGTGCTGAGGCAGGGAGAAGTGTGCACCAAGCAGAGGAAGAAAGGCTCTCACGGCTTGGAACTCTTCCAGCGCTGCGACTGTGCCAAAGGCCTCTCCTGCAAGGTGTGGAAAGACGCCACCTCTTCGTCCAAGTCCAGACTCCACATGTGCCAGAAGATCTGAAGCAGAGGCAGCTGCTGTCGGCATAGAGGCCTCCGTCTCCATCTGCGAGGGAAAGTCTTTTTTTTTTTTTTAAAGAATGGGTTGTGGCGGTACTGAAAAGGGGGGAAAAAGACAGAGACTGACAAGAGACAGAACAGATGCGGCTTCAAGCTTGCTATTCTGCAAGCGGAGGGCAAATCGGAATGCTTTAATGTGTTTGCTGTGAGTGGTCCATCCCTGCACCCACATAACAAACACGCATCCTCACACACACATGCGCACATATACACCTCATGGCTTTGAGAGATCGGTGAGCTTATGGGTTGTTCTTTTTTCACAAACTCAACAAACCTTTTACACGTGCTTATGACATTCAGGGAACCACAGAGTTAGTCAGCTGAAGCTGTGATAGGTGTGGACCTTTTGTAGATGGACGCAACATTCATAGCAGTCTTTCATTAAGCTCCAGCTTATAATATCTAAAGCAGGACTATTTACACAAAAGCCATATTTTTACTGAATAGTACATGCTTTACCAACCTCTGAAGTCAGTTAGCTTTAAAGAATCTCACTCGTAATATTCACAGGATCAGGATGTTGGCATGTTATTCTGTCTGTTCACCAACTTTAGTACTTCTTTACGTTAGAATTCGGCTTCTGCTATGCAAAGCATTTACAACCAGCCACAATGTCCAAAGAACAAATATACACTCACTTGTGTGTGTGTGTGACTCTTGCACCAAAGAATGAAAGAACATTTGCTTTGGAATGATGAGTTTCGTCTGGGGCGTTCGCTCGTCGCCCTATATTTAGCCACTAGAAGAGAGATAAAGTATTGTATTCACTGCGCAAATTTTGTTTGATGTGGGATACAGCTGTAATCTATTGTGATACAACTGTGTGGGTTAAAACTGTTTGCACTGAGGTAGTCCTCTGCTGCAGACTTGGTGGTTTCGATACCGGAATGGTTCTGCTTTTCAAATCATACTAACGGGATTCGGGGATATGTTGGAATCGCAATTTTCCCCCTCAGAAAGCCAGTAGAAATGGAGATGTGAGAGGATTGATTAGATTTACAAAAATGCTCCATAGACCTGATGTTTTTAAAGAGAACTGCAGTTTGAACGGACGATTTGCTGATGGCACGCAGCCCCCTTTTAGTTTTCTGCTTTTAAAATATGACTCCATACGTTCTTTTAATGAATTGAGTTTTATGCTGCGATGGATGTGAAGCAATGCTTTTTTCCTCTAGTGTCAGTGCTTTAAATAACCACACATTACCTACAAATCAATATAACATTTGCCTCCTTTTGCTTTAACATTTTTTTTAGAGCATCAAGTACATATATTTTGTAACCAGTTAAAATATCAATAAGCTCTAATATTGTAAATAGACTGGAAGCAAAGCAAATGTATTTAAGAACTGATGTATATCATGTACATATAATAACAAATGAATCCTTAAAGTTATACCTGAGAAGAGCAATGCCGGAAGAAACAAGCACAGTTGGATAGACTGAAAATGATAAAAGCTGTGTGTGTAGATAAGGGGTAAAGGCTTAGGTAGCTTGGATTGATATCACAAACTGAATGCATTAAAAGGATGGTTCCTAAAATAGGGAACAAAATCCAAAATCCTTTGTGTAAATGGTGTGTAAATGGTTTCGAGATTTGTAGCCAACTAAATGTTGTTTCTGTGAATTCTTTGCATTGATCTGTTTTGTGTATTTACAAAGATGAATGAATAAAAGAATGTATTTTGTATTACTAGTCACACAGGCCTTGTTTTTGTTGCTCCTTATTTAATCTGCACTGCGCAAGAGGAAATAAAAAATGATGCATCACCATAGCTAAAAAAAAAAAAAATCCCCTTCATGTGCGCAGGGTGAAATTACTGAAGGTAGTTTTGGATGCTCCCTTATTTCCCAAGGGGTCGACATGGATCCACATGTTTGGTGTGGCAGAGATTTTACACTGAATAAGCTTCCCGACAAGACCCTCTCACTTATCCAGGCTTTGGAAAGACATTAGAGGTACATTATAACCCCCTGAGGCTGGGACTGTCTCCTCCTGGTGTCAAACCAGGAGGAGGGATCGTTTACATGTAAGGCAAATGTGTTAACCACTACACCATGGAGCCACTGACACCGCTTAGCACACAGCTAACTTAAAAAGCATCAATTTCAGTGATCTGAAAATCTTACTTTGGCATCAAGTGTGAGCGCCTCTATAAAAGCAGATGTTTTGTCAGTTTGCTGCTCTGGAGCGTTCAGATGTGAGTTAACACAATGCCACAAACTTTCCAGGAGAGGACGTCCCAGCAAATTCACCCCAAGGTCAAAATTGTTTAAAAAAAATTTTTAAGAACTGCATCTCAGACTCTGCAGGCCTCATTTAGCAGGTTAAATATTAAAGTTCATTACAGAATATTTAGAAAAAGATAGAATAAGTACGACTTGTTTAGAGAGCTGCCAGAAGAAACCATCTTCTCACTAAAAAGAACAGAACAGAACAGCTTGAGTTTGCAATAGCTGCATCTGAACAAAACACAGGACTGCTGGAACAATGTCCTTTGGACAGACAAGACCAAAATGGAGATGTTTGGTCATAATGCACAGCACCACATTTGGCAAAAACCAAGCATAGCATATCAGCATAAACACCTCATACCAACTGTCAACCACAGCGATGGAGGGGTGATGATTTAGGCTTGTTTTGCAGCCACAGGACCTGGGCACGTTGTAGTCATTGAGTTGAGCATGAACTCCTCTGTATACCAAAGTATTCTAGAGTCAAGTGTGAGGACATCTGTCTGGCAGCTAAAGTTTGGCCCAAATTGGGTCAAATAACAGGACAATGTCAAGCACAGCAGCAAATCTACAACAGAACAGCTGAAAAAGAAAAGAATCAAAGTGTTGCAATGGCTCAGTCAAAGTCCAGACCTCAACCCAATGGAAATGCTGTGGTGGGATATTAAGAGAGTTGTGCATAAACAAATGTCTGCAAACCTCAATGAACTGAAGCAACACTGTAGAGAAGAGAGGGCCAAAACTCCTCCACAACAATTTAAGAGACTGATAAATGCATACAGAAACAGATTACTCTAAGTTATTACTGCTAAAGGTGGTTTAGGGTATACTACCTGACATGACTGCATAGAGCGCTGCGAAAACTTTCTTTTTCACGTGACCGTAAGTGACTGCAGTTGTCTTTTATAAGTAAAACCTGCCCTTTACAACTACCAGCTTACTGTGCTTGAATTTGAATGCTTGAATTTTCTTTTTTTTCCAGGAGTACAAATAAGACTTCATAAAAGCCATTATAGGCTGATGCTTTGCAGATGTGAAATTTAGACAAAAGTCTTTGATATGCTCAAAGAATTACAGGAAGAATGTACAGCATATGTTTCATTACGTTGCGCCAACATGCATTTTTATTGCATGTTATGTGTACACTCGGGTTAAAGAGATGTAGAAAATAATGACATTTCTTGATGCGATCACTGTTTTCACCACTTCAAAGTGCCAACATGCGATGAAAGCTCTTTAAGAGGCCACTTTAAAACAAAACTCACAATTTCACGAACATAATTGTACAATCCTTTTTTGACCGTTCCCAAGCAACATATTTTTTCCATCATCTCTAACAGGAGACGTAGACTTTGCAAAACTTCAAATGCAGCAGCATCATTTTGGAGCTATTGTTCTCTTCTGCATGCCTCATTAAGTTTAAAATACACTTTTACATGCTGGCCAAGGGACTTTTTTCATATTTCAAAATGACTCGCAAAAAAAAAAAAACACGTTAAAAAGCCTGATGTCAGAGGTGTTGAAAACTGTCTTAGCAATAATCCCATGCAAACTAGTTGGAGGGTTTTGTTCAAGTTGTTACAGGCAGTTTGAACCAGATGTTAGGTTTACGTGGCTCCAGGAATGCAGCGCTGCGATATATCAGCTACAATATTATTTGTGATTTACAAGTGTTGTGCAGTAAATTTCCCAGACCTACTGTCAGTATCCGTTTACACTGCGTTGCGGCCAGCAGTCCAAGATAAGCTCTTCTTATTATAATGTTTCAGCAAAAATTCATAAACATCTGGTGCCTGTGTGTGGCTGTAAATTAGCCGCTGAATTTGATTAGTCTTCTTTGTAAATTAATAAATAATATTCAATCATATACAGTTTTTCCCTCAGTCATTAGCTTATTTAACAGACTCTGTGGAAACGTGGGAGTTACCGGTTAAGTAAATGTGTTAACCAGATGTTCACTATTCATGCTTTTTTTTTTAATTGTGAAAAAGGTGTGGGCTCCCAAAGGTGTACTCACTACATTCTCATGCTGTTATTACTTTTAGCATTCTTCTTCTCATAATAACAACAGAAACAATGTCAACTTTACCTTTAAAAGAAAACTTTTTCCACAATATGAATCCAGTTGGATATTTTACTGCATTTTTCAATTTAGGGTGGTAACAGACACCGTAAATCATTTTCTCACGTTCCCCTGACAGTGAAAAGCAGCGGCGAATTCAGCACCAAACTCTGCGCACTGCACTTTACAAGGTTGTGCTTTCAATACAGCGAGTGCCCAGTCCCTCTTTTGTTTTTCACATGTGCTTTGGATTGAAAGTAATAACTCAGCCCTACCTTTGTTTGGATAAAGTTTATGCTTGCTGAAATAGTGGATGCATGTTTTATTTTTTTATTTTTTGGGGGG